>RJWT010000926.1:0-55133 GCA_004365215.1 Cuniculus paca
GAAACCTCACACAAGAATCTGTATTACATGTTCTCATTTATATGAAGTTCCAGAATAGGCAAAACTAATTCATGATGGGAAAAAACCAAAATAATGGTTTCCTCTAAAGGGTAGGAATAGGAATTATTTAGGAAGGATCATATGACAACCTTCTAGGGTAACATAAACGATCTGTATTTTCACAGAGGTATGGGTTGTGTGTGCCTGCATTTATCAAAATTCAGTAAATATGACAAGATGCACACATTTCAATGTACTCACTTTGATGTAAAATTTACATCAAAAGAAAAAACTGGCAAAGAATGAATAAAAACATACAGTATACATGCAAAAGTAGGGTACTTACATCGCATCTACAATTGACTTTGATGTGTCAAAAAGAACAGATTGATGGATGAGTCTCTTAAGAGGAATGGGTCAAAGGAGAGACAATGAAATGTATATAATGAAACATTAACAGAATCTAGTGTTCACTGTGAAGTTCAACTTTGCTGTATGTTTGAAGATTTTCATAATACAATGTTAGGAGAAAAGACATTCTGAGGACAACTGAGTAAAACTGAATTAAAAACTGGCTATTAGATAATTTTAGGGAATTATTTTCTGTTCATTTTCTTGGGTGTGATAATGGTATTAGGGTTTTTAGAAGTATTCTTAAATATTTAAAAGTAAAGTGTCATGAGGTCTGCTACTTACTTTGGTATGGTTCACCAAAAATTTGAAATGGTTGGGAACATAGGAAAATGGAACAAATTGCTAACAATTGCTCAATTTAACTTTGCTTTCTGTTGATGTTGTTGTTGTTTTTCTTTTTGTTTTGTTTTGTTTTTGTGTGTGTGTCTTTTTTGTTTTTTGAGACAGGGTCTCATTTTGTAGTCCTGGCTGGCCTTGAACTCTCTATGTAGCTCAGGCTGGCCTCAAACTCATGGGACTCCTCCTGCCTCAGTCTCCTGAGTGCTGGGATACAGACATGCACCACCATGACCAGCTCTACAATTTAGAAGGTGATTTCAAGTGTTCAATGTCCTCTTCTTTCCATTTTTCTTTGTGTTTGAAATATTTCATAATAAATACCTGAAGAGAAACAAAATTACCTGGGTCTGAAGTTTCCTGGGCTCACTTGTCCCGCCTTCTTGGGTACAGGTTGTCAGGTGAACATAAGTGGAAGCTGGTTGGCTTGGTCCCATCATGTCAGACAGTGTAGAATAACAATGAAGACCTTGTCATCAGGCAAGTAGTCAGTGACACCATTTCTAAAATGAAAGTCATAGTCACATCAAGTCTCCAAACTAGAGAACAGATAAAAAACACAGCATCACACTCATATAACAATATTCTAGAAGTAACCCATAGCAACTGCATGCTATAAGTAACTACTTAGAGACAGGTATGAATTTCTCCCACTTACAAAAAACCACCGTACTTTTGAAATTCTCATTTTCAAAAAACTGGTGAAACACTATTTTACAAACAATCTCATGAGCCCTTTTCATTCCAGATTTCAACTGTCAAGGGTCTCCAGTAAGACATTATTCCTAAAACAGAACTCTGCTATTATAAACTAACACTAAATAGCAAGGCAGTTTTATGGACATACATTCTACATTTGTAAATAGTAGCTCCTAGCCAAAAAGCAGTATGCTTCATTCTATCAAGTGGCCCAAAGGGACATAACTGTGATTCTAAATAAGCCTGAGGAATTCAAATTCTTACACTTAAACCAGAATCTGCCATTAACTAACTGAGAGGCCCTGAATATTTCCCCACCCTACAGATATTCTAAATGAGATCATAAACATTAAAAGCATTCAGTAAACTGAAAGGGAATATGCCCTTATCATTGCCTCTCCTTTTCGGAAGGCTTCATACACTTCAACAGCCCAGCCAACTAGGTGCTCATCAGCGTTATCTCTTACTGTTATTTACCTGTTTCACAGGAATATGTTTCATCTTGCCAGTGAGACAAGGTTCCTTGAGGCTTAAGGGCCTTGTCTTGCTCTCCAATTTTTACAACACAGTACTCTGAGCACAGTAAACAATTTAATTCAACATTTGTAGAGTCAGTTGATTTTCTGAGAACAGACTAGTTTTAAATACACAGGAGAATTTGTTCTTTCAGAGACTCCTATGGTAAATCAATTGGGAAATTCAAGGTTAAAAAAATTCCTGACATAAGCCTTTGAATAAATCCAAGGTTTGCAGACTTGATTGTTTGAAGACAGATTTATCTGTCCTAAAGATAGCTGGTCCAATATTCCTCATTTCTAAGGTTACAGATTCAAAAAGCAGAAGGGAGGAGCCACATGAGTGAGCCAATCCCAACAGGCATGACATCACCACAGATGAGGGGCTGAAGCTGCAGAAAGGCTGTGGATGTGAGGCCAGAGCGTCTGCAACTCTTATGTAGCCAGTACTTTCCCCGGATGCTTCCATAAGCCAAAGGCCTGAAAGTCCATTCTCCAACAGGAAAAAACTGCATGACCCCCCAGAGTTCTTAGATACCTCAAGTGATCACACACACGCACACAGAGACCAGGGACACCCACCCCAAACTATTCCCCTATACAAAGTCCTGGGGCACATCTCTCCATGCAATTAGCCCGTTTCCCTACTGTTCCAGGAAATCTCCCTGTTGGTTACACTACATATCCTGGAACGTCTCTGCAAAGTACCCCCCATCTTGACATCTATACAACTTGTGCTTTTACCCACAATGCAGGACGAACCTAGCCCCAACCTGTCCCCTCCCACAGAGCCCCCAGGACACCCCCAACCTGCTCCCTATACATACTACTAGAACATTCCCCTCAGTGTGTCTTCCTCCACACAATTCTCTCGGAAATCATCCCCCCTCACTCTGATTCCTGACACTTCTCTGACCTGCCTCCTCCCACCCTGCTGTGGCTGACCGCTAAAATGCCTGGGGTCTATCTCCTCCCTTGAAACTGGGGGCACCGCCACAGCCATTCTTGCCCCAGACACTCGGGGAACATTCTCATGGGCTGTTTCATCCCCCAAAGACCTTGGACAGTTCCAGAACCAGGCATCACGCCCATGGATGTAAGACACCCCCACAGCCTGGCCCCTTTCTGCCATTGCCAGGACACTTCTACCTCCTGTCTGCTCCCCTGAAGGCTCAGTTCCTTCTGTGGACTGTCTGCTCACTGCTGTCAGGCCTGAGATGCCCACATCTGATTCCTCCCCTGGGGACCCAGTCACCCACACTGCAGCAGGCACACACCCTGCCATGGGGACTTCTACAGCTCCAACCCTTCCCAGTGGCACTGGCATCCTTGCAGTCTCAGGGAAAGGTCCATTGTGCCTCCTTCTCCACAGGCCTGAGACACCTGCAGAGCCTGCCTCCCACTCCACAGGTCCAGGACCCTTGGCAGCAATAGGAGCTTCAGTGGCTTGTCTCCTCCATGTGCCTGAGCCATCCCCAGAGGCATTCTCCCCCATCATCTGGGGCCCATGGACCCTAGAAGCTGTGGGCATTCCCAGGGCCACGGGAAGCCTGGCAGCCTCAGGCATCCCAGCAGTCTGCCTTCTTCCTAATAAGTCCAACAGACCCTCAGAGAGTGTCTCCCCCACCACAGACTCAGAAAGTCCCACAGCCGTGGACATCCCTGTGGTCTGCCCGCTCCCTGACAAGGCTGAGATGCACCCAGAACCAGTCCTCTCCCCCATGGGCCCAGGCATCCTGGCAGAAGTGGAGACCCCCATCCTTGTGGAACTCTTGTCTACCTGTCTCTCTCCGCTCAAGCCTGAGCCACTTCCTGAGCCAGTTTCTTCCCACACAGGCCTAAGCATCCTGGAAGCCACAAGTCTCCCATCAGCTGGGGATACCCCCACAGTCACAGGTATTCCTACAGGGTGTCTCCTTTCTAGTAAGCCTGACAAATCCCCAGAGCCAATCGCTACATCTAGAGGACCAGGTGCCTCAGGAACCACTGGAACCCTGACAGTCTGTCTCCTTTCCCAGGAATCTGGGAAAGCTCCAGAACCAGTATTCTCTCCCACAGACCACAGCCCTTCAGGAGCCATGGCCCCTTCTGAATCCAAGGGCATTCTGACAATACAAGCTCTTTCCCACAGGTTCGAAATACCTCTCGAGTTGCTCTCCGGACACACAGGGCCAGATACCCACATAGCAGCAGGCACCCTGGCAGGCATCCTTCCAGATCTGGGTGTACCCAGACCTGTGGATACTCCTACCGGGGAATACTTGTGCCTGGCCATGCCTGCTGCCTTGGTCATCCCTAGTGTCTCAGCCACTCCAAGAGCCTGCCTTCTCCCACCCAGACATGAGATGGCCCCATAGCCCGCCTCTTCATCAGGAGGCCCAGCTGCCCCTAAAGTTCCAGGCACCAGAGCTTCCAGCTCCCCGCTGGCCTGCCTCCCCTCCTGCAGGCTCAGGACACTCCCACTGTGTGTCTCTTCCACCGCCTCGGCCGGAGGAGTTCCCAGAACCTGTTGCCTCTCCCACAGGTCTGGGACACCACCATAGCTGGTGTCTTCACTCTGGGCTTCAGGTACCACCACAGCCTGGGACACTCCTGGCAGCTGCCCTGTTCCCCACAGCCCTGGGACGCTTGCACACTCTGTGTCTGTCCCCAAACTCCTGGGTATCCTCATAGCCTGTTCTATACCCCCCAGGCTCTGGGGTACCTGCTGAGAACCCACCTCCTGCTCTCCAGGACCAGCTGGTTCTATTGTCGGTGCAGCTTTCCACGTCCCTAGGTCACCACCAGAGCCTGACTCTACCCACATATCCTGTCCCTTTTCCCTAAACCCTGGACCAACCCCACATCTAGTTTCCTCTTTAGTAGTAACACGAGGCACACCCACAGACTGCCCCGTGCCCCACACTGCAGGGAAACCTTCAGAGCTCATATCTTCTACCTCTTGTCTCCTCTGCCACATGCCTGGGACACACACAGATGCAGTCTCCTCCTCCACAGCCCTAGGTACCATCACAGCATTAAGCTTCCCTGCAGCCTGTCCCCTTCCCCATGAGCCTGGGCTATCCCCACAGACTGCTTCTTGCGTCAGAGCTCCAGGAACCTGCACTGACTGTCCTCCCCGCCACTGATCTGATGCAGTCCCACAGCCCAGCTTCATCTCCATAGCCTCAGGCTGTCCTACAACCTGTGGTCTTTTCCAAGGACTTGGGGTAAGTGCCCAGCCTAACTCCACAGCACCAGGAGCAACCACAGCCGGCACCTTCCCAGCCTGTCTGTGCCCACAGGAGCCTGAGGTTTTCTCACAACCGGGCCTTATTCCCGCGGCTGTGGACAGTCCTGAGACCTGGGGGAATGCCTTTGCCTGTCCTCTCACCCACGGTCCCGTGACACCACCTCGGCTTGTTTCTACCCAGGAAGCCCGGCCAGGGACACCCCTTTCGACTGGGCCTTCTCCTGCAGGCACAGGATGGAGTTCCACTCTGCTTCCTGCCCCACATCCTGAAGTTGCCCTCATCGCCTGCACCTTCAACCACAGTTCCAGAATGCTTTCGTGCCCCATTGTCCCTGGACGACCTTTTCTTTCGCAGCCCTGCGGACTGCTACCGCCTGCCTCCCCTTCCCCAGATCTAGTGACCCACACAGACCCAGCAGGCCCCACCACCTCAGGCTCGCCCACAGCTCCGTTCACCCATACAGCTTTGGGATCCTTTGCAGCTTCAATGGAGCCTGCAGTCCCAGGGGTCCCCAAAGCCTCGTTCTCCCCAGCCGCATCGACGGTCTCTGCAGCCTGCCCCTTCTCCCTTGATCGCTGACAGTCCTTCAGCCTTTCTGCACTCTTACTGCGCGTTTTCCATATCAAAGACCTCGCCCGGCGCCTAGCTCCACTGCCTCGGGATGCCCCAGTAACCCATCTCCTTCTCCACCACCACCCCGATCTGCTGGGCCCTATACAGCGACCAGGCATTTTTGCCGCTAGGTCGCCTCGGCGCTGCCTGGGTAAGGCCCCGGGACGAGTCGCAGCGCTCATAGCTCCAGGACAACACCCTTCGGCAACAAAGCCCAGAGGCACTTTCCGTTTTAGCATCAGACCCCCTGGGCCGCTCCACACACGCACTCACACACTCGGCTCCGGCCCTCGCAGCCCTTCTCTCCTTCCCAGCCCCGCAGTCCCACCCCCGCCCAGTCTCAGGCGCCCGCCCCCCAAGCCTGGGCCCCCCTAAAGCTAGACAGGAGGAAAGGTAATGAGGGTATGAGGAACACGGTCTGTCCGGTTCAAGGTCTCCTCTCCCCCTCGTTTATGTCACCCAATGCTGCTTTCCGGAATCCCCCCCCCCCCCAGCCCAGGCCCAAGCCCAAGCCCAAGCCCACCTGGCCTGGGGTGAGGCAAAGACACCGGTAGGCAGGCGGGCGGGGCGAAGTAGGCCTCGCTTCCGGCCACTTGCCCAGTCGTCATAGCAACAGGCGCAAAGTGGGCTGGGAGCCGTTGAGGCTCCAGGGCCACTTAAGGGTTTGGTGTCGCGCAGCAGCAACTTTTGCAACCAGTGTCCATGAGGCCGAAACCAGAACCAGATTAGGGCTTAGAAGTTTGGTTTGGGGAGAAAAGCTAGCACTGAAAGAGCTGGGATACGTGAGCAGAAAGACAATTCGGATGAATTATGATCTGCAGAGGCCCCCGTAGCACTAGTTGGCAGAGCGGCGGTGGCTCCTGAAAGCTCCGCCCTGCCGTCATCCACCGGAAACCGCTCCTCCCCGCTCTGCGTGGTCCCTGCCCTCTAGCGGCGAGACCTAAACGGCTCCTCCGGCGCTGGGTGGTGTGCTGTCCTTATGGCTGCCTACGAAGAGGTGCGCGTGTCGGGCTTCGAGGAATTCAACCGGGCTGTGGAGCAGCACCGGGGCAAGACCATTTTCGCCTACTTTAGCGGTTCTAAGGATGCTGAAGGAAAAAGCTGGTGTCCTGACTGTGTGCAAGGTGAGGCCAGGACTCGGGCTCAGAATTGGTAGGGAGGAGGCGGCTACGGGGCCAGAACGCGGGGCGAAGTAACAAAGGAGGGAAGCTTGGCCCCGGAGATCCGCGGGGTTTTGGGGCATTGGTCTTCTGTTAAGTCCCTCCTCTCCCTACCGAGGGTGCTGCCCTTCTACCATCCGACCCAGAAGACCTTGTAATCCAGTTAAAACTTCTCACTTCCCCAGAGTTGTGTCTTACAAGATGAGTCGGACCCCTTTTGGTCAACAGATATTTACGCTTTCCATTGTTCTGGGAGTGTGGCACGGGGAAAATCAGGATTTGGACTTGGTGTTTACTTTTAAGAGAGGCTCTAAGACCCAAAGAGAACACCTGACTTCTTTTAACTTCTTGGGCTAACTCAAAGTCTAACTTTAGGTTAAAGTCTGAGTGCTTAGCAAGTCTTAGGGGAGAAAGGAGAGGCTCTTAGAACTGATGTGTAACTATTTTATATTAACTTTTAAACAGCTGAACCAGTCGTTCGAGCGGGGCTGAAGCATGTTAGTGAAGGATGTGTGTTTATCTACTGCCAAGTAGGAGAAAAATCGTAGTAAGTGACAATGTGTGCTATATTTTACTAACATGCACTAGGCTCTTGCAAACTTAGTTGGACAAGGCCTTAGAGATTCACTCAGGTTCTGTCTTGTAAAGTCTGATAAGTAAAGAATTAGAACCTCTTATATTAAAATTTACAATGTGAATATTCAGCTACTTGAAGGTAATTAAAAAAATTTGGCCTAGTGTAAGTTCAAAATTTAACTGGTTTACATGTATTTTATATCCCAGTCGCAGTTTAATTAAAAATTCTGCAGAGGGTAATAAGTTATAGTCCTTAAGGTTTTTTAAAACAATGTTTACAAAAATACTGAAACACTAAATGTAGGAGTATATGAATTCTATGAAATACTAAGCAAACTGTAATAAACCAAGAATTTTCTTGATTGCTTTTTCTTTTTGGAATAGTTGGAAAGATCCAAATAATGATTTCAGAAAAAAACTGAAAATAACTGCAGTGCCTACACTACTGAAATATGGAACAGTGAGTATCTTTATGTTGAGGCTATAATTCACTCTGAATTATAACTTACTCTACAGTCATATTTGAAAAGTATGAAGTATCACATTGTCTTTCACAGTGCATTAAAAGCATGTAACCTGGCTGTCCATTGCCCTAAACAATCTCAGTAAGCTATTAATAATACAAATAATAGGTCTTTTTCATGTTTTTAAGCCACTTTAACAATTCTACAGCCAGAAAGTTGGTTGACAATTCCTTAAAGCACTTCTAATAAATAGTTTTCTCCTTAAACCATTATTCAGGATGAAAGGCCATCTCCTCTATTTCAGTCATGCCTCTGGAATTCTAAAGAGTTGAAGACAAAAAGATGACACTGGGCTTGTTGTCTCCTGTTTCGGCTTCCTGATGTTTGGGGCATATGGCCTTTGAGCCAAGTATTTTAATGATTCATCCTGGGGCAAATAACTGTTTCATAAAACTTGTTGTAACTAGCTGATGGTTTCTAAATGGCAAAATTTCTGTGTTTTAAGATTAGTGTCATCAAAACTCACTTCACTCATAACATTTCATAGTGGTGGTTAAGACTTGACTGTTCTTTTCTTACAGCCTCAAAAACTGGTAGAATCTGAGTGCCTTCAAGACAATCTTGTGGAAATGTTGTTCTCTGAAGATTAATTGTGTCTTGATTTCCTGGTTTGCTGTAGCATAAAAGAAATTGTGTACTTGCTTTGAATTCATGTTGGCAATAAACGGTGTTAAAATCAGTATGTCTAAGCAATAAAGAATGCTATTCTAAATACAAATCTTCGTCTGGCTTGTAACGTGATATCTCAAAGATATGGGTAAAATAAGTTTTCAGCAGTAGCAATAATAATTGAAAGAGACAGACTGGAGGTGACAAATAACTAAAAGCTCCCAATAATGCTTGGATAGCCTATCCCATATCTCTGAATTTAATTTCCCTGAATTTGCAAAGCAACAGATAGTCCTAAAACTCCTTTCTTGTCTTTGGAATGTCGAACCACCAAACTACTGAGGGAAAATATAGCATACCTAATGTAGTCTGCTTAACTCAGGCAGGTTTTACAGCTGTCTGAATGTGCTTCATTTGAGATGAGGCAAGGGACAAAGAAGGGCTGGAGACTACAAAATCTAGTGGTGGGAAGAACTTCAGCTTGTGAATCAGAGACACACTGATTCTACCACTTACTAGATGCGTAACCACAAGTGAGTTACTTAAGCTATCTAACCCTGTTTCCTCTTTTACAAAGAAGGATAATTCTGTGGAAAAAAAAGATGAGAATACATGGGAGCATTTAATGTAGCACCTGGTTTTTGGTACTTGCCAAATAAATGTTCACTTTTCCTAATAAGCAGAAGCATTTGAGGGGCCTTATCTTTGTTTTAATTTAAGGCCAAAAGCAATTAGCAGTTTACCACCAATCCTCTCTGTCACTAGGTCAGTGACATACCAACAACGATCCTTTCTTAAAGCTATCTTGCAAAACAGTAATAATACAGATACGTCCTTTCCTGCAGAATATAAGAACCTTTATACACTGTAGTTCCTGCTCTGACTTAAAGAGATCCTTGACTCCAGTCCTCTCATTCTGTAGGTAAGACATGGACTACTGATGTGAGAGACAGTAAGTTCCAACAGATAGACTTGCCCAAGGCACTATTGTATGTGAAGAACAACTAGGCTTAGAATTTTGTATACTTGGTTGCCCTCCCTTCTCCCATTCCCAGCATCTCCTTAAACAGCACCTAACAAGTTCATCCTTTCCAGTTGATTGTTAAATGCTATTTAAAACCTTACAAATTCACAGGGTAATCAAAGTAGAACAATTCTGGTTTAACAAATAATCTAACAATAAAAAAAGTTGGGTTAAAAAGCACAGTAAAGGTTCCAGGTGCTACCACAATAAAGGTAGGCAGAAAGAGGAGTCTTATTTTGTCTTCACTGTACAATGAAATACATTATATACATGTCTTAAGACCCTGGGCTGTTTGCAGCTGTTCATTTTCCTGATGTGTTATTTTGCTGTTGCTGTTCTGCCAGGGCTTGCTGAAGACGCATCCGCTTCCGGGAATAGTGCTGCCAGTGTAGAATCTGCTGTTCATCAATGAATTTCGCACACTGAGCATTCACCAGCTCCTTTCGGAAGTGTTCATATTGGAGCAGTTCTAACATATGTAAACACTGAGGGTACCTGGGTTTAAGTTTATAAGTTAATGATCAACATAATTTAAGTCAATACTGCCAAGTTCTAATTTGGTTACTCACTTAAAATAATATTGTAGCCTACAATTTCTGTTAACATTAATTCAGTACATTGAGTGTACATTTTTTTGCCCTGCGTATGCAAAACAGCTAGTCACCAAAAATCATTAAGCAAAATTTTCAAAAGCAGAAAGATTTACGGTCAAAAAGAACAACTTGTTCAAAACTACATAACACAATAATTGGTAAGCAGTCAAAATTTGGACATAAATCATACCATTGCATTCTGGTAGTTTCTAAGGTAAGAAACATGAACTTTTTTATTTAAGTAATATGTGTGTAACTGATAGCTACTGATTTTCCATCAATAGTGATAAAAAGACAAATTTTATTTAAATGTGAATCAACTTCAAAAAGAAGTAAGTACTACAGTTTTCCACAGGAATTATGGCAATTTGAACTTACATATATTCTAAGACTGAACAAATAAGTATACTTTTAAATGGATAAAGAGGGCCACATTTTTGGCTCTCAGGAAAGGAGTTACCAACAAGGAAAGGGGAAAGCCTAGAGTGAACCATGTGTTACTGGGCTGGAATTGAAAATGCCAGTATGTACTCATGGGTTTTCATACACATAGGAGAAAACACCGATGTGTATGTGTGTACATACATATACACATATACACACACAGTTCCTAGTTTATCTCCTAAAAAAGTCCTGGAAGCAATGATATTGGGGTACCAATAACCACACTACTGTCTAGTCATGGTTTTCAAGTAGCATTTTATAGGGTAGTTTGGAGAAACGGTTAATTCCAGGGCTAGGTTCAGGAAAGCACAAGACAAACTTGGAATATTATATAGCACAAAACATTAATAGGGATGTGTCACAAGTACTCAGGAGCCACTTTGAATAAGCAAGAAAAAACATAATTGCAATCCACAGAATAAAAATAACCCAAAAGTCCATACTGATGTAAATGTTTTTAATAAGAAACAAGGGAATGTTCTTCCTTACAATAATATCTCAACTAATAAATGTAAAGTGATGGAATTAAAATATTCCACAGGCAAGTATCCTCACTAATGCTACAATCAGTGGGCAAAAAGTTTATGTAATATTTAGGTAGTCTCAAAGTATTTTTTTTTCCAAAGTATTTTCCCATAAGACACTTACACACAAAGAAACATATAAGGTATCATACTGAATGAGTGATCAAAATTAATGTCAATAGTAAGACAAATAGATTTTATGTTATGTTATTCTGATTTCCAAAACCACAGACTATTTCTGTATACTGGTCACTGAATTAAAAAAAGACCAAGGAACACAGATTAAAGGAGACAGAAAACATAACAAGCTGGGCATGGTGGCACACACCTGTAATCCCAGCACTCAGGAGGCTGAGGCAGGAAGACAGCTGCAAGTTCAAGGCCAGCCTGAACTGCATAGCAAAACACTTTTTTCAAAAAAAAGACAAAAAAAGAAAAATGACGTAACAAAATGCAGCATATGAGCCTAGACTCATGATTACTACATACAGGAGACCAGTAGAACAACGTAAAATCTGAATGGGCTCTGTAGACCCTAATAAGATTAATGTTAATGTTCTGATTTTGATCAATGCACTGTGGTTATATAAGATGTTAGTATTTAGAATATCTGGGTGAAGAATACAGGAAATTCTTTATTCTTTCAGTTATTTTGTTTTGTTTTTGTCTTTTTGAGATAGGGTCTCACTATGCAGTTCAGGCTGGCCTTGGGCTTACTTTGTAGCCCAGGCTGGTCTCGAACTTGCAGTGATCCTCCTGCCTCAGCCTCCTGAGTGCTGGGATTAAAGGAGTGCGACACCACACCTGGTTCTCTTTCAGTTATTTTGTAAGTGCAATTATTGCAAATTGAAAAGTAAAATCTAAGTAAAATACATTAAAATTAAATCATATAGGGAGTACACAGTCAAAACTGTAGAAGCAACATGAAATTAAAGTTTAAGAAATAGAATATAAATCTGACTAGAGCAGTCTTTCTTCAACTTTAATGTGCACATGAATCAATTCTTAAAATGCAGACTCTGGTCTCAGTAGGTCTAAGGTGAGGACTGAGCTCTGCATTTCTAATAAGCTCCCAAGTGATACCAACACTGCAGATTTGAAAACATTAAATAGTCATCTTAGGGCTGATGCTATGTTGTCCTAAGCTTGGCTGTCTACACTCCAAAAATAAACAGCGGCCTATCATTGTTGGTAACCTCACGTAGAATGCTCTATTCCCACTGCCGACTGAATCCTTTTCATGACTGCAAAAGTAATTAAAAGGATCTGGATCCAAGTACCAGCTGGGTGGCCTTGAGAAGGATACTTAACCTCTCTAAGTTCAGTTTTTTAATCTGTAAAAAGAATTAATGTGAAAACCAAGAGAATGGTTTCAAGTAGCATTTAGTCAACTGGAATTTAGGCAGTGATCATTTATAATATCAAACTTGAAAACAATACTCAGAATGCATTAGATGACAGTATTAAGAATTACAAATATTCTCTGAAAGGCTACAATAGTCTGATAGGCTACAAGTTAACAAAATGAAAGAGAAGGTACAAAAAGTCTTAGATTTTAGATTTTTTAGATTTAGTTTTTTTTAAAGAAAAAAGATATAAATAGAGAAGTCATATGAAAACATTGATGAAAATAAAAGATTTTAGTTGGTACAAAGCTCCCAGCAAGCTAACAGTGGGCTCCCCTACCCTCCCTACCTCAAAACATATAATGTCAACCTAAACTAAATTATTAGAAATGTAATGTCCATATGAAGAAAAGATGCCATTTGGACCACTGTGACCATATCTGAAGGCCATGTTCTTGGTTGGATGGTCTAAGGCACAAGTGCAGACTATCCAAAGGAAAGTGCCTGAACTCATAGGAAAAGTCTGGATGGCAAAAGTAAATTAAGAGAGAGAGATGCTACTGTTGCAATTACTAGTTCTCAACTGGAAGATAATGTCTGTAAGAGGCAGGTGCCCTCAGCTCCAGTCAGTCGATGATTTGGGAAAATGATGACCTAGGGTTACCAATTTTTAAAGAGTAGCTGAAAATCTGAATTGCTATACAAAGCCTTACATCTTTAAATGTTGGGACCTATTTTAAAAATCTAAAACTTTGTGCAGACTGGATGAAATACCCAACAGGTTAATCTGCAACTTTTTTTTTTTTTTTTGATGGTAGAGAGGATTAAACCCAGGGCCTTTACACTGGACTACCCCTGCAGCCCTTTTTTATTTTTTATTTTTTATTTTTTTTTGCAGCACCGGGGATTGAACTTATGCCCTTGAGCTTGCCAGGCAGGCACTTAGGCCACTGAGCTAATTCCTCAGCCCTTGTCTTTTTGAGACAGGGTTTCACTATGCTGTTCAGGCTGGCTTTGAGCTCACTTTGTAGCCCAGGCTGGTCTCAAGCTCACAGCGATCCTCCTGTCTCAACCTCCCGAGTGCTGGGATTAGACATGTGCCTCCACATCCAGCTCTTTGAATTTAAGTGTCTATATAGCTGTTGTCTCCAAGAGGGCACAGGCTGGTTCTAGACGAATCCAAAAATGAAAATAGGAACAGGTTAAAGCTACAAGAAGATATATTTTATCACAATGTAAGAACTTCCTAACATCTGGCTAACAGTGCAGTCAGCTGTCCCTGATGAAGTAATGTGCTCACTGGAAACTTCCAGCTACAGTGTAGATGACCACCTCTCAGCCACCCTGGGTGACAGACAACCTTATGATGGATAAGGTTTGCCACACTTGAGTTCAAATCTTTATATGCAAAACATGACTTGGATAAAGAACAGTTTGAAACATTTTCCTCTCAAAGTTCTGTCTTCGTTTTTTTGTTTTTTGTTTTTTCAGCACTGGGGATTGAACTCATGACCTCGCACTTGCCAGGCAGGCGCTTAGGCCACTGAGCTAAATCCCCAGCTATTTTTTTAAAGTTTCACTACTGCTTCTTGATTACCTGTTTAAAACAAAGCAGAAGTGTTAATTTAAGAGTTTTTTTTTTTTATCATTAATGTGGAATACGTTTCTTGCCATTTAAAGTGTCTGCTGAACAACCTGAATGGTATGTATGTCTGTGTATATATTTTTGTTTTGTTTTTAAAGTCAGTGAATGGATGTGAACCATGTAGCACATGGTTCCAGGGCACATAGGAGGTCCTAAAGAAAACATAGCATATCAGCCAGGTGACTCACAACCATAAGTCCAGCATTTGGAAGGCAAAAGCAGGATTGCTACAAATACAAGACTATGTTGCACTATGTGTGCAACATAGTGAGTTTAAGGCCAGCCTGGAATACACAGCAAGACTCTGTCTCAAAAACAAAAAACAAAAACAGGAAAACATCACTAAAATTCAAGTAAGGTTACCTTACCTCCTCCAGAAAACCCGTTTACCACTTTCTGAGCATTCTTTAATGAAAAGCCACTGAAAGGATCTAAATAAAAAAGTAGTATGTTCTGAGATTTATATTGTTGAGAGATTCAGTTGGATTCTGTGTAGAACACTGATGTGCTTTGTTTGGTTTGAGCAGAGCAGTATAAGAATGGGAGCAGAAAACATAGGTGGGGTCAGTGTTTGAAGAGTATGATGCTCAAGCAAACCATATTCTGAAAAAAGGCAAAACTGTCTTCACCCCTCCAAATACTAAAAGACCCCACTCCGGTAAAGATAAAAGTGACTTCTTCAAGTAGTAACCACTATAAAGGGAGAGATTCAAACTACATTGTTTCCAGTGTGAAACTAAGTTTGCTAACAGTGCATTGGATTATAATAAAGTATACACATATTTAGGATTATAAAAAGTAAACTTACTTTAGATATTTGGCATATTCCGGTTCTTTCCAGTAAAGTAAGTACTTAAGATAATTAACAAAAGCTTTGTCTTTGAAGTAACCTCTTTGAGCAAGAACTGAAAGACATTAAAAAAACAAAAACAAAAAACTGTAATTCAAACTAATCCCTGTACTCCTGACTTATATTCCTAATACAAAGAATCTATTTCACATCCCCACTACCAACACACAATGAAGTCAACAGATGCCCTGGTTTGTTCAGCTAAATCTACAGGCAAGCATAAGGACAATCCCATTCAATTGAGAACGTATAAAGGTAAGTGATAATATCCATTGCATCTCTTCTATAAGAAATCAGTAACAGCTAGCTACTTAATTAGTTGCTCAACAACTTACAATTAAGGTAATTTGGGTTGGCTAAACACTGAACAAATTCCAACTCCAACTGAAACCGAAGTCGATTTCCAGCATCATCTAGGAGAAGACAGCAAAAATTATTCAAAATAAAGGTTACTATATATAGCATTCTGTAAAAAGGAAACAGCAAGGAACCTGACTAATGCCGAGATACACTCTTCCATGAAAAGCACATGGTGGTCTTCCTAAACTGAGTAAGACAGGAGAAACTTTCCTTAGAAATATAAGAAAAACAGCCCTGATTAAAAGGAATGTTAGGGATATCCCTAAAATTGAAGAGTTAAAAAAAAACAGGAAAACAAATGGACAGGATATCAATGACTTGTGGGCCACTATATAGGTATGTTAACAGTGATCACGGATGTAGGTTGTAATAACCTAGCCTTCCTCTATTTTAATATTTTATAACCACATTGACTCACAGTGATTAAGGTGAGCAAAAACTAAATGCTGAATCAATCAGGAAAAAAACTTCAGAGTGAAAAAAAAAAAAACTACATAATGCATAGAAGATCGTGACAGACAGGTGTGGTGGCGCAAATCTGTAATCCCAGCTACTCTGGAGGCTGAGTAAGGAGGATCCTAAATTCGAAGCCAGAACCAACCTAAGGGCAACTTAAGACCCTATCTCAAATAGGACTGGGGTGTACCTCAATGATACAGCGCTTGCCTAGTACTGCAAAATAAAAACTCATTTAAAAAAAAAGTGAGGTGTATTAATAGCTGAAAGATACGCAAGCTTATATGCGATATTAAAAACATTCAAACTCATGTGAGAAGCAGAAAACCAATAAAAGGAAACAGTTTAAGATCTAAGTAGTCTAGCTTACGCCAGGAAGCCAGTCGGTGGGGTACGGCCCAGCAGTACACTGGAAGAAATGATGTTCGACCAAACCAAATTCTGAAAAAGGCAAAACTGTCTTCGCCCCTCCAGACGCTGAAAGAGCCCACTCCCCTCCCGGTCCCAATTCTAACCGTGTGGAGCCTTAGGCCTGATATGAGGCCCGGGCGAAGCAGGAGAATAGGTCTGAGCCGAGGATAGCATCTTCTTCAAAGACCCGAGCCTCGGCCTGGCACTCACCTGTCTCCATAGCGACAGCAGCGGCCATCACTAGCAAAGACACTAAATCTCCACCAGCACCACAGATGAACACCCCTGAGTGGCCGGGCGTGGAGGAGATTCCGGAAACCAAGGTTCCACTTCCGGTCGCGGGGCAGTGTGGGAAAGGGGGTGGTCATAACCCCGCCCCGAGGCGGTGGGCTCCGCCCATCCCTAGCCTCCCGGTCCCGCCTTCGCGGGTTCCCAAACGGCGAAGGGGCGGGTCGCAGCCGAGGAAGCACGTGAAGAGCAGGGCCCAGTGTTTTGGAGGGACAGTTCAGCCCCCACAAAACCATGGTGCTTCCACGTCATCAGGTCTTAAGACAGCATCCTAGTTTTCTACCCCGAGCCTGCAGTGACGTTCATGCTGCTCTGACGTCATTTTACCCTATCGCGTAACGTAGAGGCGTGATTGAGGGTGTGGCAGTGGGCTGTGAAGCCTGCGGGAGGTCCTGTTATCCGCTTGGACCACTCACGCTGGGGGAATGGCCTCACCTCTGAGGGGAAAGCCCTCTGCTCCACGGGTGGAGACTGCACACTGCAAAGAGACATCAACAGTCCGCGTGGAGACATCGTCCCACCGCGTGGAGACATCATCTCGGCAGGTGCGAACGTCTTCCCGGCAGGTGGAGACCACCCAGCGCCACTGCCAAGCGCCTCTTCGTTACCCCTCTGGAAAGCGGCTCCCTTGCGTCCTCGAGGTGACCTCCCAGCACGTGGAAACCTCGCAGCTCACAGAAACGTCCTCCCGCCACATCAGGGCCACATCCCTCCATGTGGAGACATCTCGACGCCTCGTGGAGAGTACGGCCGGGCAGGACAAGCAGGCCGCGCGCCAGAACGTGAAAACGACTCAATGAGATACTCGCCAAGGGCCGTGGCCGTTAGCCAGGACAGAAGTGCTTCCAGCTTCCAGTCAGCCAGCTGCCAAGAGGCCCAGTCATCTCTGATTTCATGGAAACAACCCATAAATCAATGTGAGAAATAGCCTAGCTGCCCTTTGTGGCTTTTTTTGACCATACTGCACATGGGCCATCCTACTTCTGACCCAGTGAACTATTTTAACTGGAAGCCAGGACAGAGGATTTTCAGCCCCATGATCCTGTGTAAATTGAGTTATGAACAAAGAGGCTGAGGCTCTGAACCAGGTGAGTTTTGAATTCTTAGCCCCCAAAAGACTGCACTTCAAACCTAAAAATCTCTGGGGCATAAATTATTACCTGGTCTTTGTTTATGTTCCACAATAATAAAATTTGAGTCTCCCCTTCCCCCGTGTGTGTGGCTCTGGGAATTGAACCCAAGACTTTTGCACTGATCTACATTTTTACCACCTTTTTATTTTTTATTTTGAGACAGGGTCTTGCTAAGTGACCCAGTCTGGGTTATTGATCATCTTGCTTTACTTTCAGACACTATGATAACTCATCATTCATGTTTCTTCATTTAATTCCAGGGGAGTATGCTGAGCTGTTACTTAGAATAAAAACTCAGGCCAGAAAAAGTGTTATAAAACCCCAGAGGCTACCCCTGCATCATAAAAATGTTGGCTATAAATGAATAATTGACCTTTGGAATTTTAGTGTTTGGCCAGCTTACTAGTTCTCTTTAAGATGACATGCTGTGCATTATATACAAACACTTAACTTTTTTTAAATGAACAAGTAGTTACTTTAACAATGTTCCTTATTGATATCTTTATTTCAAGATTTATGTGTGCCTTATTAACAGATGAAATAATTCAAATCCATTTAAATTATTTTTAATAATTTGTCATCATTCCCTTCCATTTCCAACCTCTGAAAATAAGTAATATCAGAAACGTGATGTGTATCTTCCGGACCTATCTCTTTAACTGCTTCTGTCCTAATTCTTAATGGTAGCTGGAAGACTGGTTTGAATATGACGCTGGAAAAGCCAAACAACTGATTTCTGCTTAATCGATTCTCCAGGAAGGACACAGGAGCCTGATAGCTTTTTTTTAATCCTTGTTTCATAAGAGGGTTTCTTCCACCAGATTTCATTTATTCAGCTTTCAAAGCCGAAGTTCAAAGAGATACAAGCAGGAAACCTGAAGAAAAAAATCTGCCATATGTACTATTTTGCAGATCGCATAGCTTTAAAATGATCCCATTTGTTAAAGATGTCTATTTTCATAATTCTTAATGTACCTGCACTTTCTGTGTGTTATCCATACTATGTGCTATCTTGTGCTCTCCACAGTATCCTCTCTTGGAAGCTCCAGAAGAGCATGGTGCTGTGTACCTGTGACATTATGATATAATGCTAAGCACAATGTGTGTACAGTAATGAGTGAAAAGCAGTACTAGTCCTCCACTCCAGACGAAGAAAGCCTCTAATGGGTCAGTCTAATAATCCATTGGATTTATTGTACTAGGTAATTGTTGTGATTTACCATCATTTGTAGCTAGCCAGGTTAGTTTGAAAAACTAAATAAAAGTATAAATCCTTGTAAGAAGTCAGCACTTCTCATTCTCTTCTATTTATATAGAAGCTGAGGGCAGCTTACAAAATTGGTCACATATGTTTACTGTTTTGTTGGAAATATTTGAAATTAAAAAAAAGTAGTATTGATAGAGTACTCTTTCCCCAGACCACACAAGCCATGGGAAAAATCAGGAGTCCATCCAGCAAGGTATTTGGCTCAAGTCCTTGTCTAAATTTTCCAGAAATTCTGTACCTCTGTTCTTTCTGTTGCTCCCATCTTAGTATGATGAATACAAGCATCCAAGCCCTGTGTGCTTGACCTGGCCTCTACTAGTTTAAAGAACTTTTACCTCTGCTGCTCCTGTCAATAGCCTAAGCCCTTTGCATTCTAAGTGTCTTATGTGGCTAGAGTTACATGACTTCAAGTGGGAACTACTATGGCTTTTTTCTCACATTGGTGCTGTGGAGTATAATATCTGAAATACATTTTTGCTGGGTAATTTTTTAATTATTTTCTGAATATTAGAAGTGTTTCCTCACTGTCCAACAAAACAGTCAGCTCCATCCTTTATTCCTGTGTACATGGGCTTCTCTATGATGTCTTTCAAAATTATATCTTAATCATTGGTTTAAACAATTTGATTATGATGTGCCATAGGGTAGTCCTCTTCATGTTTCTTGTGTCTTGGGTTCATTGTACTTTTTGAATTTTGTCTTTACAGTTTTAATGAAATTTAGCGGTTTTGGGGCTATTCAATTTTTTTTCTTTCTCCTCATGGATGTCGGTTATAGGTCTGTTAGGCTATTTGAAGCTACCTCACATCTCACAGGTGCTCTGTTTTTTTTTTTATTTGTCTTTTTTTCTCAGTGTTTCACTGAATAGTTTTTATTGTTTTGTCTTCATTAATCATTTTTCTCTATTATGTGATTTATCATACATCTGATTTAACACATCATCCAGTGTGTTCTTAAATCTCATTCATTACCATTTTTATCTCTAGTAGTTCAATTGGAGTCTTTTATTGTACATTCTACATACAAAATACATTCTTCCCTGTGTTATATCTACTTATGTGTTAAACTTTCATCTAGTTTATTAACCATGCAATATAATTTTAATAGCTATGTTAATACCTTTGTCTAATTCTATCTGCAGTATCTCTGAAACTGATTTCTATTGATTGCTTTTTCTCCTCATTATGAATTATATATATATTTTTTTTTTTGGTGGCACCAAGGATTGAACTCACAACCTTGCGCTTGCCAGGCAGGCATTTAGGCCGCTGAGCTAGATCCCTGGCCCATGTTTTTGAGACAGGGTCTCACTATGCCGTTCAGGCTGGCTTTGAGCTCACTTTGTAGCCCAGGCTGGTCTCGAACTCAACGATCCGCCTGTCTCAGCCTCCCGAGTGCTGGGATTACAGGTGTGAGCCACCAGGCCCAGCTATGAATTATATATTTTTGTCACTATTTTTGTGTCTGATTTTTTTTTGTTTGCATGCCAGCCATGTGAATCTTAACATATTGAATGTGGGATATTTTTGTATTCTTACAAATACAAAATATTCTTGAACTTCATTCTAGTAACTTTTAAGTTACCTGCAGTAACCATTAAGTTAATTGGAAATAGATTACTCTCCTTTAGGTCTTGATTTTAAGATATTTGTTAGCTCCACTGTAATGTTAAGTGAAAGATTAATGCTTTTCTACTACTGAAGCAAAAAAATTTCAAAGTCTTCTCCTTGAGCCCCCTGAATTCTGTGGTTTCTACCTTAGTTGTTGGGAACAAGTTCTCTTTTCAGTGTATGTGAACTTTGGGGCGTGCTCCTTTTCTTCAAGTGGTAGTTTTCCTAACTTAGTTTCCTCACACACATGCAATGCAATGATCACACACAATGCAATGATCAGTTCTCAGCTCAACACTGTACTTAACTGGGACCTTTACTTGTCTGTGCAACACTCTCACTTTCTGTATACTTCCCTATGCACCCACCAGCTGTGTTATGTTCCCTGTGCAGTACTTTCAGCTTTTTCTTTTCAGCTCAGGAAGATAATAGGACTCTGCAAAGTTCTTGCTCCTTGCATTGCAGCCAGAAAGCTTTATTTCTCCAGAGAGTGAGCTGGGCTCCTCCTTGTTCCTTAAGTTATTCTAGGTAAAAGGATGAAGCTATGCCCTTCTGGCCAGAAACATCCTCCTCCCTATAACTTAGTGTAAAATTTTTTGGAGATTAAGTTTACAAATTCGTTTCTAGGTAGCAGAATAGTCAGGTGGAACTGCGAACAAATTTATGGAGTTCTTTTCCTATCCCAAAGATAGATGCCATCACTGTCTCTCAGAGATGAATACAATGACTTCTGGGACTTAGTGCATCTTTCGAGGAAAAATTAATAGTGTATTGTACGGGAAAAACCTTTAGGGGAGGTACAGAAGTTTAAAAATAAATGCTCTTTGGCAAACAGGATTGACTGTGGCGGTTATGCTTTGTCCCTTGGCTCCAAACTCCTTCTACGCTCAGCTGTTGCTAATGCTAGGTCTTAGCCTATTTCTACTTAGCCACCTGGCTTCATGTTGAGCTCTGCCAACAAGAGGCACTAGAGGGAGCGAGCAAGTCTTGAGGACGGGACAGTGCTTCCTGTCTCCTTCCTGCCACCTTATGCTTCTTGTGAGTATACTCACACCAGTAATACTTCATCCTGGTGGCAGCAGTTTCTTCCCTAGGGACAGCTAAATCCACTTTGCAGTTTTCTGTTTGAAGAGCCCATTTTATTGCATCCCCGCTTTCTTTTTATTTATTTATCTACTTAATATAGGGAATAATGATTATTTTACCATTATTTCTTTAATGACTATATTGCAGCTGAGTGATGAGCTCGTAGTATAACATTAACTTCTCACCTTGCAAGCTTCCCAGCATGAACTACATATACAACCCTAGATGTTCTAATCACTTAACAAGTCTTCAAGAATAGTATTTCTTCCTCTATCCCAACACAACTTTCAAGTGTAAACACAAGTAGTTTATCCTCACCCCCTTGGCCGCTACCCTTAGTTAATCATTACACTTTTGTGCTTGGCATGGTGGAGCATGCCTGTAATCCCAGCACTTGAGAGACTGAGGCAGGAGGATTGCTGCAAGTTTAAGGCCAACCTGGGCTACAAAGTGAGTTGAAGGCCAGCCTGAACTCTGTAGCAAGACCCTGTCTTAAAAACACACACACAAACAAAAAAAAATTCTTTACATATTTGTTAATTTTACCTGGAGAGACTGTACTTTGGAGGGGTTGTTTTAGCAATACCAAAGGTACTCGACCTTGTCAAAGACATAAAGTCAGTCTTCAAACAACACCTGCCTATCTCTAGATCTGAGATGGGTGGAAAGTAGGACCACTGTGCCCAATGAAAGTTTCTCTAGGATGACTTCCCAGACCCACTCTTCATGTTAAAATCAAATATAATGATCCCTACTTTCTCCCTGGGGGCACATTCCTTCCTTGGAACTCACCACCTGCTCTCTTGCAGTATATTAATAAACTCTTAACTTTTCTATATTCCTTGACTATTAGTAAATTCTTTTACCAACCGTGGCACCAGCCTTTTGCATGCCACTCCTCACGTGGCATTTATTTATTCTGGTACTGGAGATTGAATGCAAGGCCTCCACACTGAGCATTTTTGTTTTATTTTTAAATTTTGAAATGATCCTGCTAAGTTACTCAGGTGGGACTTGAATTTGCAGTCCTCTTGCCTCAGTCCTGGGATTATAGGTATGTGCTAGAATGCCCAGTTGCATCCCACTTTGGTTTCAGCACTATGTGTTTCCTCCTTCAAGTTTCCAAGTTATAATAGTTATGGTCTCTGTTCATTCCTATCTACTAGTAAGGTGGAGCATCTTTCCATGTACTTATCCATGAAAGTTCCTTTTTTGTGAAATGCCTATTTATAACCTTTGCTCATTTTCCTTTCTCATTTTTATTGATTTTATGAGTCCTAAATATTCTGAACAGAGTTTATTTGCAATGCAATCATATTCTCAAAATTTGTGGCTTGCCTCTTTTAATTTTTACCTTTTTTTAAGTGCAGAAGAGTGTTCTTTGCCTCCCACCACATGCCTTTATCTTACCTGATTTCCTGCTCTATCTTGATTTCATAGTGAAATATGTTTCTCTCTTAATACAGTGACCCAGCAGGAGTGTATCCAGTGGTTTTTAAGATTCCAGTCAAAACTATTAAAGGCTGGTGAAATCAATTCAGTAGGTCACAGTCGCCATTTTCTAGAAAATGAAGTAGAACAAAACATACCAGAGTACATCAAATTGTTTAAAATACAGAGAGGGATGGAAAGAGAGAAGAAAAGGAAGGAAGGAGAAATTTGAATGATTTAGTTATAAACCGATATTAAAGTTTTCATTAGAGTACAATGTTGTGTGAAGAAAATAGGCTTCTATAAGGCCAATCCAACAGGTATCTATTAACAGGAAATTTATAGAAAAAGAGACTAATGGAACAAAAATAATTGTTATCACAGTACAAGAAAAAGTTATAGTAAAGGATAGTAGATTTTTTGAAAGATGTTAAAACACACTAAAGGCCATTTGTTCTCTGCAAGGTTGACTTGAATTGAGCATGTTGGTAATTGGTTTCTCAGAAAAGGTCTTAATCTCATTAAAATTTATCAGAAAATTACTTAAGCACTTGATCAGAAGGATCATTTATCCCCAAGAGTAGGTTTGTGTCTTATAGTCCCAAAATGTACCCAACTCAGGCCAGGAGTAGGACCGTCTTTTGTTCTACAGTATAAAGTCCTATTTCATGAAACTCCTACTTTAGAACATGTACTGTGTCTTGAAGCAAACTTTATTTTTTACTGTGTCACTGCTAAACAGGTTTGAAAAAAACACTATGCCAGTCTTTAGAGCTAAGATCTATTCAAAGCCTCAGGACTTCCAAGATCAGTAAGAAACCTCTTCATCTTTGTAAGCATCTAGTGGAGGCTCCTCTGGATGCCTTCACAGACTTAACCTGTGTACCTGTTAGACACAATTTGATATATCCATTCAAAATCTGCTCTTTGCTTTCTAGGATTTCATTTGAAGAGGATACCAGTGCTACAATAAAATATTTGAAAATCATCAAGCTATTTTGATCCCTTTTACTGTCAGGAAACAAGCTCAGCTTTAAGGCATCTTGCCAGTTACATGCTAATTGGGGCACCTGTAAAAGTTCTGCCCCTCTCCATCTGTCAATATATATTTAATGCCCACAGATTGTTCATGTTTCCTTTTGAAAGGACCAGGAGATAGGTCTTCAGTAATTAAATTGCTTGTTAATATGTTTTCATTGGTCAGATTCCTTAGCCATTTCCAAGGCCACATTATCCATTAGTTAAAACCAGCTATCATCCTAGCCTGTGAATTATCCAGCAGCCTACAAAAATAGTTCAGGCCTGAAAAACTCATTGGCTTCAAATTAAAAGCAGGAAACAAAATCAAAAGTAATATACCCTAATGTGAATAAATTCTAAGAAGTATCAAATGATATAGATCAGAACCTCCAAAAATTAGAATGTGTGGAACCTAGGAAGGTCTTAAAATATCTCCACAAGATATCTGATTCCTGATGAGATTATAGCATGGCCATCTTTCAAGAAGTGGTAAGACTAATACACAACCCAGTGTTTGGCCAGGAATGGCCCAGGACAACACATTTCTTCCCATTGACTAAGACACCTAGGCAACTGTGATTACTGGCCTCAGGTATGTGAATTCACCTCAAGAGGGCCCTCTACCTCCATTGTAAAGTGAGGTGTTTGAATGAACCCCTAGATCTGTGATTCCGCAAGTGAGGAACAGTGTACAAGATGATTTTAGGATGTGTGGAAACATTTTTTACTTTGATAATTAAATATTTTAATATGTCCTGGGGAAAAATGCAGTTGACTCTCAAACTTACATTTTCACCAATATTTAATTTTGGCTAGAATGGGCATTTAAAAATGCTTACGTGAATTTATTTAAAGAAAGATAGTCTGATCCCATAAACAGTTGATCTTGGATATGGCTGGGGTACACACTGACTGAAATGTGGGAAAATATTATACTCATTTAGTTCACTGAATTAATCTTTTCAAGTTCCAGAAGACCTGGGAGTGTGGCATCAATTTAGTGATTTGCAACAAACATTCTATTTTGCTTATTAATGAGCTAAAATAGAAAAATGTAGCTATCAGAGCACTCACTTATATTAGATTGTTTTATAAAGCTTTTACATACAAAATCATTGGGTAAATGTATTCTTATTGAGAGTTACTGTTAAAAAATTGGGAGAAAAGTGCACCCTGTGAGACCATGTCTAGCTTTAATTTTGTGTCATAACAGACAGTGGACAGCAGAGGTCAGACAGTCCCTACAGACCAGCGGAGTCCATGAGAGAGAGTGCCAAGCAGGACAGAAGCCTGGGGTTTTTTGTTTTGTTTTTTTTTTACTGAACTATGGTTCAAACCCAGGACCTCATGCACACTAGGCAAGTACTCTATCACTGAGCTATACCTGTAGCCCACCTGAGGTTTTTAACAGAAAATTCTACCCTACTTCCCTCTAGAAGTGACAGTTTGAGAGACAACCGAAGTGCCCTGGTCCTACCAGGCGGTGTGGTACTCTTCATGTGGCATTGCTCCAATCAGTTTCCAATCCCCATTTCCAGGTTTGATTCTTGTCTAGATTTTTCTTAACCTTCTGGAGATACTTTGGGTGTGTATAGTTTTTCATAAACAAGGTCCCATGAGTCAGGATGGGGCTATAGCCACGTTCAAATTGGAAAATTAAAGCATGGAACATGCCCATATTAATTGGGGAGGACTCTCCTGTCCTCCTCTAATTCTGGAGGGAGCTTGGATACCTAATGGCTGTAAATGTGCACTGAGCACTCACTCTCCCCCAAGCACTGTTTGAAGCCCTCTGTGTATTCTAACTCATGCCTTCAAACCCATGCAGGCTGGCTCCAGGGCTCTTAACCCTTTTAACCACTAGCTGCTGCTGTGTGACAGGAATAGATGCCTGGTCCTCAATGTTTGGTATCTACTTTTTGTTTGTTTGTTTGTTTGAGACGGGGTCTTGCTATGTATCCCAGGCTGGCCTCGAACTCACAGCAATCTTCCTTAGCCTCCCGAGTGCTGGGATTAGAGGCTTATGCCACCATGCTTGGCAGTGCATCCACTTCTGAGGCAGTACAGTGTGTGCAGAAGAAATCCTGAAGGTCATCAGGAGAGCAGGGGATGGCCAAGCTTTAGACAGGAAGACCAGGTAGACACTGCTGCATTCTGCTGTCGGCTGTCTCGATCAAAGGCAGAGCTGGAATCAAAGGGTAAAAAGCTATAGGGTGATGCATTTGGGCTCAGAAAAAGGAGGTGTTTTTAAAATGTATTTATCAAATCTTTATGGACCTAGAAAGAAGGCAGACCCATAAGCCAACCCCACAGAAACCCTAACGCTAGGCCACATCAGTGACAGATCTTCAAGGAAAACCTCTGACAGTTGAACCCGTCCTGTGATGGGCTGGGCTGCTGCCTCCTACACTCTGGTGAGCACTGTCTTTCTGCAAGAACAGACCAAGGCTAGACAACCACTTAGGAAGACTTACGCAGAGGGCACTTAGGTTTGCATTGTACAGGAGGCCTAGAGGTCCTACACAGCCTGAGGTTGGAATAGGGATAAAAGAAGAAAATAGGGATCCCTGGGTCACATTTTTCTCATCCTAGTCTTTGGCCTTTTCCCTTCCTGCTCCCTCACCTAGGTCGCACAAGTGTTTCATTGCCCCTTTGCCCAAACTGAACACCATTTCTTTGCTTCTCGCCCACCTCACCCCATCCCTAAGCCATAGCTCATCTTACACCAAATTCCTCAAAATGCTGTCTGCACTCACTGCCCAAGCGTCCCCTCTCCATTGTCTTTCCTTCCCCAATTCTGCCCTCTCCTATTAATCCCAATGTCAAATCCATTGGCCTGTTTTCAGTCCCTGGCCTCCCTAAAGCATTTAATACTGGTAAGAATTCCCTCCTTCTCAAAACTTTCTCCGCCATCGGTTTCCATGAGCCTAAACTCAGACCCTTTATCCCTATCTCCAGTGTCCTCGCCTCCTACTCCATACACTGCAGATGGTTTTGTTTTGTCACTTAACACACTGCCCAGCACCCACAGTGCTGTCTGCATGACTGCAGACCTCTTTCCTCAGCACTAGTCATTCATAGCCAGGATGTCTTGTCCTGGATGAACCAGATTCATATTCTGTTAATGGCCTTTAAGACATATCTGCGTCTTGTCTCTGACTCCCCACCATACTTTGGCTATAGTCCCACATGCCTCTTCCTGCCTTCCCTCAGCAGCACTGCTTGACCAGTTTACTTGGTAGAAATCTCTGTTATCTTTGACTTTTTGCTAACAGTTATCCCACCCCACATGCAAGTCAGCAGTGGACCTATCTGCTTTTGCTTTTGAAGCCAGGCCCAGAACTATTGCCTTTGCTCAGAGTTCTATCATCTCTTAGCCTGGTTTCCTTTCCTCTCTTCTGATCCATCGCCAAAATACTTCAGAAATTAGGCTTTTAAACACATGCCACACCTTCCTTCACCCCCTTCCTCAAATATTTGGGCTTCCCTCCTCCCACTCTGTGCCTAGCCTTGTCTTCAGTTCTGCCACCAGGTCCCCTGGTATTTCATTGAGGCACTTCTTGCTCCAGCCACAAGTTGCTAGTACTCACTCCTGAGAAGCACCCTAGTGTGACCTGCTGTCCAGCTGTGGTAGGACTCCAGCAGCACTCCCTGGAGGAACAGGCAGAGGATGGCATAGGGATGGGAGTTGGTGGTAAAACTGTAGGGTCCAGGGTCCTGTGAGGGCAGCATGCCAGGTGTGGCTTGTCCATTGCCCTGTCTGACCCAGCAGGCACTTCTGGGTGAGGGTGTGACCCATCCCAGTACCCAATCATGCACATTAGTGTGCAAAGCCTAGATCCAGTCCCAGTTGAGACTTCGAGCAGGAGACAGGAGCCTGGCTGTGATGCAGGAGATGCTGGATTCCCCATAAGCCAGCATTGCAGTAGAGCTTCCTGCTGTTCCTGTCTCCTACCTTTCTCCATCCTTTCTTGCCCACTGTTACAGTTTACATGCTGAATGTCCCCCAAAACCCACATGTTAAATGCTTGGTCTCAGGATGGCATTGTTGGAGGTAGTAAAATCATTAGGAGGTAGGGCCTAGTGGAAGCTCCTTAGGTCACTGGGGTTTTGCCCTTGAAGGAGATTGTGGGACCTGGCCCCTTCCTCTGCTTCCTGGCCATGAGGGGAGCAGTTTTCTCCCACATGCGCTTTCCAACTTCGCCATCAAGCACCCGCACCAGAGGCACAAAAACAATGGGCCCACCTAATCATGGACTAAAAGCAGTGATGGTAAACCTATGGATGCATGCCACAACTGGCTGTTAACATTGGAAGCTCTAAAAGGTTTGCCATCACTGGACTAGAACCTCTAAAATCATGAGGCAGAATAAACCTTTCCTCTTTAAAGTGAAGTATCTCCAGTATTTTAGTATTATGTCAGAAGGCTAATATACCCACTCTACTGGCCTTCCTACTAATCCATAAGCTTGCCAAGTTCATTCTGCCTCAGGACCTTTGTAATTGCCAAATACTCTGCCAAAAATGCCCTTCCTGAAAGTTTTGAATGGTTTTTCCCTTCACACCACTTAAGTGCCAGATCAAATACAGCTTCCCACTGAACTTTCCCGATTAAATATTCCAAGTTTCCCCACCTTTGACACTTACCTACTAACTCTTATTTTATATTTCTCCATAGTTCTTACCATAATGTGCATTTATGTCCTATTTAGTCATTGTGTAATTGTTTGTTGTTTTATCTTCCCCACTGGAGAGCGAGGACTTTGATATGTTTACGACAATCTCCCCAAACCTGAAGTAGTGGCCAGCATAGAACAGGCCTGCAGTAATATTTGAGAAATGAACAAATGAGTAAATAAATGTCCAAGAACAATTGCAGGGCCTTCAGCAATTCAGATGCACACTGAGGTTGCCACTACATTCCCCACTTCAGTCTGAGTCATATTGGCTGGCACTGAGCCAAAGCCATCAGCGGGTTTGTGGACAAAAAGCTGGAGGAGGCCAAGGTGGACTTCAACTTCCCCTAGACCTTCAGTATTCCTTGTTCCAGGTAAAGTCCTGCCTGTCCCCCAGGAGCCTTAGCCAGTCCTTCACCCCAGCCTGGGCTCACCTCCTCAGTGTTTGCACCCCCAGTCCTTTCTGCTGCCTCTTTTTATAACATCCATGTGATTACTCCATGAATTATGCTTCATTGTTTACTCCTGTCTCCCCATGAGATTGAAAGCACATCAAGGGCAGGGACTGTCATAAAGCCTCTTTGTGTTCAGCAGCTGTCAGTGGAATAAACGGACAAGGTTAGGCTTGTCTGGACATGGAAATGGTCACTGACTGTTCCTGGCCTCTGTAAGACCAGGCATCTCCTGGCAGAAAGCAGGGTAGGTACAAGGGGTGTAATATCCCCAGAACATGATTAGGGGCACATTTGGAAATTGAAACAGTCTTTGAATAAAGAAGGAATTGTTTGGTGACACATGCACATTCATATACTGCATGGTCTTATCCCCGTTGCCTTTTCTACCCATGATTTACTAAATGCTCACTGATTGCC
The DNA here is from genome assembly GCA_004365215.1 of Cuniculus paca. Classification (NCBI taxonomy): domain Eukaryota; kingdom Metazoa; phylum Chordata; class Mammalia; order Rodentia; family Cuniculidae; genus Cuniculus; species Cuniculus paca. The sequence continues at coordinate 29,715 of RJWT010000926.1, forward strand.
AGCCTCTGTGACGGCACCAGGGGCTGAGGGAAGGTGCAGAACTGTATGATTTGAGTTCAGAGTCAGATCGTGCCTACTGTTGGTCAGGGCAGGCTGGGAGAGGTGATCCAGAATCCCTGCTTTTGCCTTCATCTGTTCTAAGCTGCCTTCACCTGGTGATGCTCCAGCAGGGAGTCCAGACGTCAGACTGACTTAAACAGATTGCTGTGCTTGCAAATAGCAAGACACTTCAGAACCTGCAAAACCACTTTATCCCTTTTCTTAAATGAAGACCCAAAAACACCATTCCTTTTCTTTTCTGGTTGGGCCTCTTGAGGTGTGACGTCAGAGTCACACCTCAGTGGGTGTGACTCAAAAGCTCCTCTCAAATCCCCCATTGCCAACTGCATGAGCTGGCTGGTGTGGGCAGACTACTTGTCAACTTGAGGTCTGCGGATTAGGCTTCATGGTCTGGGCTGCTCCAGACAGGGAGCGGCAGGGCAGACCCCTTCGTGGGAAGACAGGAGCGGCTGGTTGATAAGTCAGAATCAAGTATCATTCACTGTTCGCTAGAAAGGGTGAGGCCACCTTATTCTTTCAGGCACCTTTTTAAATACAATTATTAATTTTAATGTACATATGCTTTTCTTTTTTGCTTATCTTCACTTCAGAATCCTGAAATGTTACCATAGACACCTGCTTTTAAAAGTATTCGCAGTGGCATCTGGCAGCCTGTTGTGTATGCTTGTCATTTTTAGGTGCAGACTTACGTTGTGTTATTATTTCCTTGAAATATATTCCCAGGAATGGAATACCACCCAAAAAGGTATAAGCATTTTAAAAACTCTGGAGCCCTGCTGCCTAATTTCTTCACTAAAAGGTTGTGCTAATTCACACCGCTGCTGGCAGTGTGTTCAAGCTGGTTTTACCACAGCCTCAGCAGTATGAGTTTATAATTTTGCTAATGTTTGCTAATTTAGTAGGTGTAAAATGGCACATTAAGGTTGCTCTAATTTGCATTTCCCTAATTATAGTGAGGTTTGAGCCTATGTGCAGGTGCTAATGGTAAGTCTACTCTTGGTAATGGCCTCCCTGCTGCCTCTCAGCCACTGTTCCTGTCTGCCTTTTGCTGGCTGTCGTTCTTGCCCTTTTAAGCCGAACTATGTTCCTCTCAGCTGTTCTCTGAGTTTAATTGGCCAGGCATGTGGCTGGCTCATGGCGGTTCTAACCGAGTCCTGATAAGCTGCTACCAGAACCTGGGTACAGAGATCCAAGCACTAGAGTCTAGGCTCTGGCCTCTGAGGCCTCTCTCACCTGAACTACATTTCAGAATTCAGATGGTGCCCTTCCTTCCACTTCATCAAGGGCCCCTTTATCTCTCCAAGTGGCTTCAACTGGGCTGACCTGCTGCTGGGTCAGATTCAGTGGCTCTGAGATTGAAGAAGTAACTGGGAGTTCCCCTCAGTGATCCCCTCCAATAAAGTGTTACAGGTGCCCCACCTCAGGTTATCTCGCCAGATGGGACCATAGGACTGGGCAGTTGGGAATATGTGTTCTGAAAGAGCCAGTGTGTGGAATTCCTATTCCAGAGATGTGGGCAACAGAGGGGCCCACTGAGGTGACAGTAGCTCCAATTGCCTGCCTGCTGCTCCAGCAAGCCCGACTTGAGGTGGTAGAAAGAGCTTACTTCTCAGGCAGAAACCCTCTAGAAACCCTCTCGGGCAGTCGGCCACTAGAACCCCACAAACTAACAAGGCCAGAGTCTTGCATTTCCAGTGACATTGGGAAGTTTCAGAAAGACTTCAGAAAGAGGCAGCTGACCTTGAGGAAAGTTTGTGGGGGTGCATTTGGTGAAGCCCCAATGGCAGGCCAATTGCTGACTCCTGGCAATGCACCTGCCGCATTGCTGCTGGTCATGAGGCGATGGGGCCTGAGAGTTTGGGTCTCTACAGTCCCCTCACAGACCCTGTCAGTGGTTCCAGAATGTTAGAGTCCCAGATTGTTAAAAGCCAGAAGGTAACTCTGACTTCAGATTCTTACTCTATCATTTTGTTTAACTTTTAGAATTCAGCTTTTAAAAGATTATTACACAAACAATGCATGCCAATGTCTAAGATATTTGGAAAATACAGAAAACTGTAAAAAAAATATCAAACCCACCTAAGCTCATCAAAGATAACTGCTGTTATGTTTCCATTTCAGTTTTTTCTATGGTCACCTATATTTTTATTATTACTAATATCGTATGTATGCTTTTGTATCTGCTTTGTTTACATTATAAGCATTTTCAACACAATGAAATATTCTTCATAAATTTTTTCTTTTTGAGACAGGGTCTTGCTGACTGGCCTTGAACTTGTTATGTAGCCAAGAGTGACCTCAAACTCATGGAGATCCTCCTGCCTCAGCCTTCCCAGTGCTGGGATTGCAGGCATGGACCACCATACCCAGCTCATAAATACTTTTAATGACTGCATAATAGCTTTTTGTTTTTTTCTGGTACTGGGGTCATCCTACAAGCAAGGCAAGTGCTCTACTACTGAGATACTTTCCCAGTCATGCATAATAATCTTTCAGATGGACACATGTTATTTACTTACTGTTCCCCAAATGCTGGGTAAAGAGAGTACTCTATAGTTGCTGTTCATAATGAGGGCAGTTGGACAGAGGGGTACTGTTAATGAGTTATTAGGCATCAAGGCTCAGTTTTGCAGAGATGTTTCTTGTGGACTGATTTATGGGGGCACTGGAGACAGGGAGGCCAACTGGGGAGACACAGTATACAGATAATGTGATCAATACAGAGGACTGGCACAGATGAGTACATGTGTGTGGTTGTAGGCATGAGGCAGGAAAAACTAGGGGCCTGGGGAGGCTACCCACCATGTCCTCTTCTCTGGGAAAGAGCCATTTTTATCTGCTACACGTCAGGCAAAACCTATGCCAACTGCCAAAGACTTCACCTCAAATCCAGCAAATAAGAGAGAGGACGGTATGGATTACATTATATTTAAAACAAGCCCTCACAATGCCTATAATTTTTTATTCTGACTCCATAATTATAGCTCAAGACCAGTCAGATCATAGTTATCCCCGCACCGACCTGCTGTTGGGACACATTGAATTAAAGGGTTTGCTGCCCTTCAAGATTCTATTTTGGAGGCCGAGCACTGGCAGGTAACAGGCCTTTCACAAGGCCTGTCTTGTCAGAGTCCCTCCCAGGCAGGCTGCTCGAAGGCCAAGTCAGCACCAAGTTTTTGAGGGACCATTGATGGCTTGTGTGCAGCTGAGATGCCATGGTGTTGCCCAGCCCCAGCCCTGGGCCTCAGTCTGAACTGGGGGCCTGGAGAGCCAAAGTAAGCACTATCCTTGGTCAAGCCTATTTCAGAGCAACTCCTTTTGGAAAATGTTTGAATATTGCTCTCCTCTGGGCCATGACCTGGATGGGGGGTGGTTGGAGGGAGCGAAGGTGGATCAAGCCCTGGATGTTTGGCGTAGTGGCTGTCACAGACACAAAGGGGCCTACTCCACAGAAAGTCAGGGGAAGAGGAGAGAGGAGGGGAGGAAAAGACGGGAAGGAAGAAGGCAGGCAGGCACAGGAAGGAAAGAAATCAAAGGAACATGAAGAAGCCTCTGTGGCCAACCGTGTCTGGACTAGTCAAGGTTCCCTTCCCAGCGGATCTACAGAGAACATCACCTCTGTCCCACAATGACACCCCAGACAGACCAAGAGTGGAAGATCCCCACTCACTGACCCGGAGCCCCAGCAGAGGTCAGGAGGGCCTCCTGCCTTTCTTCCATATGGCTCTCCCAAACCTGGTTGAGCCTCCGTGTACCCCTAGAAAGGGGAAGGATAACAACTGTCATTCATCTGTAAGATCCAGAGATGAGCTCTTTCCGAGGTCTTTCACACATACCTTCTCAATTACTTCTCACATCACCCTGCCACTTGAAACATGAGGACACAGGATGTTTCCTCAGAGAAGTAAAGTGTGTGACTTGAAGCCACCCAGCTCATAAGCAAAGGAGTGAAGCTGGAACCCAGTTGTCCAGACACCCCCAGACCACAGTTCATAGGGACCTGGCCTGAAATCGCTAGTCCTGCCCACATAGCTCTTTGGCAGCTCCCATGCCCTCAGCAACTTGCTGAGCATTTAGGCCTAAGGAAGTCCCCTAGAGAGACTCTGGGTACACACGGCTCCCTGTTCCCAGCAAGTCACAGAACAAGTCAACTCCCTGCACAGGGCCTTACTCTCATGGCCCCACATAGAGAAACGGTCCCCCACAATATGCCTTGCGTACATAAGTGTTTTTACTCTTGAGACATTGTATTGTTGCCATTCACATGACTGTCTCCTGCTAGATTTCCCAGACTGTATCTTGTGTGTTTCTTAGTAGGTCAACACATGGCACATGGTAGGTACTGAGTAACTATTCTTTGTAAGAAAAAAAGAAAGCCTGAAAAATTGTTTTCAAGACTGTGCTCAGATTCTATTCCATGAAACCTTTTCTGGTTCACTCAGGTCAACTTTGACTTCCCTATGTAAATCTGTGGGATGATTGTTGACTTGGATCTGTCCTCCAGGGCAGGGACAGGGCTCGGTTCTGCTCTGTGATCCCAGTCCTCAGCATAGGCCAGGTGTCTAGTAGGGGTCACTACAAGTAGAACTGAAATGCTCTTTGCAGTTGCAAATGCATACACACACACACACACACACACAGTCTCACACATTCACACATACTCTTACACATGCACTCACTATAAACACTGCTTCAGACTCACATTGAAGCCACCATGACCTGAACTAGTCAGCTGCCCATGTCACTGGGCTGAAACCACCAGAGGCTGGCATGCCGGGACTGTTTGCTAAGGAAGGGAGCACTAAAATAAATTCTAACTTTAAAAAAGAAACACACCCCATAGGTGTCCTATTTATGTAACAACCTGCTCCATTTTTAGTTCACAGCCCTCCTACCTTTCCTCCTCAAGGTAGGCCTTGCCCTCCTGTGGGGCTCTTCTACACCCTACCCTGTAATCATGGCCATACCTGGACTCCCTCCCCTCCCTGTTTGCCCTCTGGGGTTTCCCTCGATTGCAGGGTGTGAGCTTCCAGACATCCGAGGGGCCTGTCTCGTGTTTGGACTTAGACTCCCTCCTGCCTTCCCTTCCTGACCCAGGAGTTACTGAGGAGAGGTCAGAGGCAGGTCCAGGGCCCCTGCATGTGTAAGGATGGGGTGGGGGCCGGCAGGGAGTCTGTCTGCAAGATCTATCCTTCCAATGACCAAAGCAGTTCAGGCTCATAGCTGGATGCACAGAGGAGCGAGGCCCTGTTTCTCCCGGACCAGCACACTCTGCTCTGTAGTTCAGACAACGTACAGGATCATGGTACAGAGCTGGGCTTTTGCACCGGAGGGCATTGCTGTTGCCAGTTTATGTGACAATGCACCCCGCTTTTCATCTCAGTGTATCTTGCACACATCCCTCTTTTTACTCCCTAAACTCCTCTAAGACTCAAACTTCTGGCCAAAGGGAGTGGCCTGTGCAGAGGACCAACTGAGTCACAGTGTGAGGCAGGGAAGGTCCAAGGTGGCCACTCTGATAGTGTGGCTTTTATAAAACCCAGCAGGGAAAGAAATCCAAATTCCAGAGCAGCAGTGTTGTAGCTCAGAAACTATATATATGGTTTGTTTGTTTTTTGAGACAGGGTCTCACTCGGTAGTTCAGGTTGGTCTTGAACTCACTATGTGCCCAGGCTGCCCTCAAACTTAAGGCTGCCTCAGCCTCCTGAGTGCTAGGATTACAGAAGTGTACCACCATGCCCAGCTCAAAAATGTTCTTGACCTTTTCTGATTTTTCTCACAGTCATTTGACTTTGAGAGCAAGTGACCTAGCCCCCGCTTTGTGAAGCCCCAGATGGGCCCACTTTGGCTCCTGGCAGCAGAAGAGGAGCCAGTGGCTCTGAAAACAGCACTGGTATGCCAACAGGACCCTTGTCACTGCTTCTGTCCCTTCTCCAATCTCATGACTCTTATCTCCTCCATCCACTCCCTTGTCCTCAGGGGTCCCCGAGGAGCATCCCACCCTCTGCTAGGGATCCTGCTTCTAATAGGACTAGGACTGGGGGAGGGGTACTAAGGGACCCTCCGTATGCGAGCGGCTCCTTCCAACCTCTGAGGTTCCAGGAAAGGGATCAGAGCAAGCCCAAGCCTCCATCACAGCACCGCACTCAGGCAGACACCCAAAAAACCACAGCTGCGGTTTCCAGAGAGCCAGACCTCCCACTGCAGGCACAGTAAACTGAGAAGCGCTGTAGCTATAAATGTGCAGTGGTGAACCACGGGACACTGCCGCAGCCCAGCAGAGGGCAGAAACCTGCTCCCAGACGCCCTGCAGGCTGTAGGCCTGGCCTGCCAAGCCTCTGAAACAGCCCAAAGCTGCCTGCGAAGTCTAAGCAGGGCTGCTGGACTTTCCATAGGGGCTGGGATTGCAGAGGCAGAGCATTGCCTAGCTGGGTTACGGGCAGGACACCACACAGCAGTTTACACATCAACAGTCAGTGTCACTGGTATTGACTCACAAACACAATCTCATTTACTGTTGACTTAAAAACAGGGAGCCTATCATCTCTTTGGTGCTTGGTGCTTATGGTCTCACTCCTGCCCTGAGTGGCACAAGGTTACACCTTCTGGTCCTCTTGAGGGTGCCTTGGGCACAGTCAGTGTTACCTTGAGGTAGGGTGGAACTCACATGGTCCTGGTGGGCATCCTTCTCGGCACTGCAAGAAAGAAGACTGGGGAGGGGCAGCAGTGACTGACATTGCCAGGAGAGTCCTCAGAGCCTTGGAAGAGGGGCTGCATCCATTGCCCAGGTAAGGAACCACAGCTAGAGAGGAGAATGCAGAGCCCAGCGATGCCCCCTACAAGCCAGGCCTGGACAGGAGGTACCTGTATGGAAAAGCCTGGGGAGACAGAAGAGGCCGCTTCACCCATGACCTCTCAGAGCCTACTAAGGTGAGTTCTCTTCTCCAGCACCAGACTCCACTCCACTCCATTCCACGGTGAAGACAAGGGTAGGTGTGACAGATCATCTGACACAGCATTTTCTGCTGGGCTAGGGAGCTGGCCTGGAAAGGTAAATCATCTTCTTCTGTTCATCACTTGGCCCAAAGAATGCAGAGACAAGCATCTCTTCTTACAGGAAGGAATCCAGAGGTATACCATGGAGCCATTTCCAGAGGCTGACCCACTGGAGTTGGCGTCTTTGGCTCTTTAGGGGAAAACTCCTCTCTTAGTGGGAGTCCCCTGAACTATGTCTTTTCAATGTCCTTCAACTAAGGTTTCCTTAGAGAAAAGGAAGAGACAAAGAACTGAGAGCCAAGAACTCTGGGCTGGGTGATGGGGAAGCAAGACCCTGGCTGAAAATCTCCAGATACCAGACCTGAGAATCACCCAGCTAGGCAAGTTCCAAGGGATAGGGCCCCTGCTGAGAGACTATACCCAGACCATACCCACCCCCACAAGTCAGGCACTTCAGCTTCCCAAATCCACTAAGAGGAAAAATTTTGAAAGGCTGGGCCCATGTTTATTGCCAACAGAACTTTTCCCCTAAATTTTCTCATTCGTAAAAAACTTTTAAAACATCACAGGAGGAAAATAGAAGTTTAATATGAGAACAAATACAGTTTCTTGCATAGGACGTGACATGGTAAAGTTATTTTTCACCTAACTTAATCTAATAACCCATTCTGAGGCATTCATTCATCCTGTATTTACTGGGTACCCTTTGTGTGCCAGATGTGTCAGAGATACAAGGGATCCAAGGTCGATCAAAACTGACATACAAAAAACACTTTGCCTTTATGGGGCTTGCATTTTTAGAGACAGAGAAGAGAGATGAGACGTAAAAGTTAATTACACAGTATGTTAGAAGATGAAAGGTGCCATAGAGAAAAGTCAGGTATGGGGGATGTGGGGCAAGTGAGCGAGTTGTAATTTAAAATGGGCTGAGAAATATATTTGAGCAAAGATTGAAGGCAAGGTAGAGACAGGAGTAGACTTTGCTAGATAGCTGGAACAGAGGGAGTCAGTGGTTCTCAGTATTGGGTGATTCTGCTCTCAGGAGACATTTGGCAATGACTGGAGACATTTTTCATGGTCACAGTCAGATTGTGGAGAGAGGGTTGCTACTGGCATGTAGTAAATAGAAGCCAGGATGCTGCTCAGTATCCTACAGTGTACAGAGCAGCCCCTTACAATAAAGAATTATTCAGTCTAAGATGTCAGTAGAGCTGAGGTCAAGAAACCCTGGAGTGAGGAGAAAAGGAACAGGAGAGATGGCCAGAGGTAAATGCCAACCAGAGAGCCAGAGTTTTTTGACACTGGAGAAGCTGATTCAGAAATTGTTATGGAAAAATGTGAAATTGGCTGGGGGGAAAAATGAGAAAGAGGAATAAACCTTAGAAGATCTTAACATATAAAAATTCCTGACAAATGACTAATTTAATTTACAAAGAGTTCTTGAAAATGAGAGAAGGTATTTTTTTAAAACTTCCTGGGAAAATGGGCAAAAGACAGGGATGCCACCAAAAAAGATAAACAAATGGATGATAAACATTTGGAAAATATTCAGTGTTACAATTTAAAGAAATACATGGCTCAGAGTGTAGCTCAGTGACAAGGCACATGCTTAGCATACATGAGGTCCCAGCAGCACCATGCAAAAAAGACAATTATAAATAAAAGTCATGAGATGGCATTCAGATGAGCAAAGACTGTGATTTAGTACAGAATGGCTAAGGTTACATAAGAGCAGGGCTCATCCCCAATTCTTGAGAATATATATTAGTTCCTCATTTTGGGAAGGAATTTGGCAACATCTGTCTCAGAATTAAATATACCTCTCTTGACTCAGTGTGTCATTCTAGGAAAATATTATTCACACACAGATACACAAAGATATATACACAGATTTGTTTATGACAGCATTAGCAATACACCAGACACAACCCAAATGCCCATCAACAAGGGACTTGTTTATCCTACAGTACATACTTACAGGGGAATGCTACACAACTTTAAAAAACTGAGGCTTGCTCTTCGGTGCACACCCAAGAGAAAAACAGTTGTCCACAAAAAGACTTGTACAGAGATGTTTATAACAGCTTTATTTATAATGCCCCCTAACCACAATGGCCCAAATGTCCACCAACAGAGACAAATTGTTTTATATTCATACAATGGAATCCTACTTAGCAACAACAATAAAAGGAACGATCAGATACACACAGCAACAGGAATGAACTTCAAAAGTATTCTGGTAAGCAAAATCAGACATATGAAAGTATGTGTTGTATAATTCTATATCTATGAACTTTAATTGACAAAACCAGTCTATCAAAAAAAATCAAACCTTGCTTGCTCAGAAGAAAAACATTACCAGAAATCAAACCCTACTTTCCCAGAAGAGAAACATTACTGGAAGGGGCAGGAAGAATTCTGGGAGAGAGTGATAAAATTGGGGTATTAGTTCTATGGTATATGCATTTGTCAAAATTATTGGATTGTACACTTATGGTCTGTGCTATTCACTGAATTTAATTTTATCCCAACTTAGAGACAAAATTAACTATTGAATGAAAAAAATACTAACCCAGCTTAATGTCTTGAAATAGAATGATCTCCAAATGAATAATTAAGTGCAGGGTAGGGGGACAGAAGCTGAGACAACACACATACAGTATGCTCCCTTATGTAATAAAGGGAATATATACGCTTACCTAATCTTCATATCTGTATTGTTTATAGGAGGATATATAGGAAACTATTGATCTTGGTTGCTTTTCTGGAAGGGACATGGAGAACTCAAAGTCTGAGATGGGAGAGATATGTCTCAATACTTTTTTTAATTGTTGGAATTTCTGGTATTATGTTCACATTAAATTTTTATTATTAAACATAGTCTAAAATCCTTGATTGGATAAAAACATGTTCTGAGACTGAATTTTAATATTTTTCTACTCTTGAGAGCTGGAATCGGGTATGCCGTCAGCAGTGGGTGACTGTGGCTCTGTAAGTAGAAGTGTATGCTTGGGCAGCACATCAGGAATGCGTGGGGCAAGAAGTGAGTTCCTGAGTCCTAGCTCAGCATAAAAGTTAAATAAACTAAAAATCTGACTGAAAAAATTTCACCCTGAAATGACAAGCTTCTGGTTGCATAATGTAAAAGGTTATCTCACAAAGTGCACGACTCATCTGGGTGAAACTATTTTTTAAGGTGAAGACATTAAGTTTCCCTCATAGGTTGAGAGATGAAGCTTTTCAGAGACTGCAGGACTAGGTGAAGACTGCCTGGAAGGAGGTATTCTGCACTAAGAATGGGACAATGAAGTGTAGTTTTTACCCAGATAATTCAGTATTTGGTCTTTACTCTTACAAATTAAGACCATGCCATCAAGGGTCTTACCAAGACCATTCGTACTCATTTCGAGGCCTGGACTCTGTGGTAGGGGGTTAATGTCCTGTTTGCAGTCTAGAGCAAAAGCTCCTGGATAGTGTATAAGAGAGAAGACACCATCTTTACCAAACGATGCCCTCATTCACCAACCTTGCCAGAGATAGACACCCAGGTGCTTCCCCAAGGAAGACAGCCTGCCCTCAGGAGCTCCTGATTTAGGAATCAGGTGGTAAGGAGCCTGGGGGCTGAGCCTTTGAAAGAATCTTTATAGAGTCATAAATCCCTGAGAAAAATGTTAAAAGAGAGCAATCCTGATCAGAATCATCATGGTTCAGCTAACCTTGTGTCCTAATGTCTGCTTCAGACACTAAGAAGAGAGAGCTTGACGGCCAAGGTTAGAACCTCATGAGGAAATGTTAGAGACAAAACATGGATCAGGGGAGGCCTGAGATGGCCTTCTGCAAGTGGCTGAGCCTTGAATGGGAGCAGGGAGTGGGCACATAGAACAGGCTCTGCGCTGAGACTGCATGGGAAATGGGGATGGGGACAGGACGAGAGTCTGTATCTGGAACAAGCAGGTCAACTGGCCAGGGGTGACTCTGGAAAAAGGCCCTTAGAGACCCTTTAGCCTCTTGATGATGGAAACTCAGGCCCAGAGAAGTTCATTTCTTGTCTGGTGTCAGATGTTAGGAATGAGCTTGGTCTACCCCTCAGAGATGGAGCGCAGGCATTGCTGAAGCCCTTGACCAGATAGACGCATGCTCTCTTCCTACTTAGCAATGTTCCTCCTGAATTCCATGCAAAGGGAGCCACTCAAATGGCTTACAGTGATAACACCAGATACTTTCCATCACCTACCCAGCAGCTTTCCCCCACCACACCCATGTCAGAACCTATAATTTTTAGTGAGTAGACATCCCTTGATTTCAGAAAACATATTCCTCCAGGAAATGAGTCTTAATTGATCTCATGGCATTCCACCTTTCCTTGTCAATGATTGTTCAAAAGGTGGGTGTGTGACCTGGCTCTTGCCAATAAGACACAGCGAGGAGTCCGCATGGGGCTTCTGAGGAAGGTCGTATTTTTCTAACGAAAGAGGAAGATGTGCTTTGGCACAGTCAGGCCCCACCCTGAGCCTCTTTCGTCCTGCCTTGAAGAGAGATGTGTGTGCAGGCTTAGAATCTAGCTTGCAGGTGAAAGTGTAATCCCCTGAAGATGACGGTGGACTAGAGCCCAAGTCTTTGATGGCTTAAATGAGCTACTGGAAAATGTACTTCCAGACTTCCGTTAAATAAACACTAAACAACCCTATGGTTTAAGCCACTGTATGCTGTGTTTTCTCTTATTTGCAATCACAATCATTTCTCATTACCATAGGCCATAAATGTGAGTACAATTCCAGAATACAGGAGGCATTGCTCAGAAACAGCCTTTGCTCCACCTCATCAGCTATACACTCTGATTTCCTGAGACTTCCACCCAGCCTCATAAGCCCTCTACCAGGTGATGTCTGGTAGAGTCCTCTGCACTCCCTTCACACCTGGTTATTCTACTCGTCTTTCAATGCCCACGTGGGATGATCTTCACTGACCTTGTCCACTACCATCAAGTGTGTGCCTCTGACCACATGAGTCAGTCATTTAGCAATTACACTCATCATGGCCTCCTGTGGGTCAGCCAGAGTGCTAGTTGTATAACCAGAGGGAATTCAAGCCCCATCTTTATCCTTTTGTCTTAGGGCAAGGACTAGTTCACTCTAATTCAGCACTGTCCTGAACACATCTCAGAGGAGACAACAGAAAGGAACTCATGAGCAGTGCTGTGCAGGCCCTTGGAGCAGTCATCTTTTCTTCCATGTATCAGAAAGTCAAAGCTCTTAATGGTTAGAGGAAGGAGCAGTGGGCATGGTGCCAGATCAATGTTTCTTGGAACCATGACTGTTGGTAACTTGAAGTGTAACTTGGGACATATCCCTTGGGCATTCTGAACCTTGGTTTTCTTCAATTACAAATGAAGATAACAATTTCCTGTCTCACAGGGCTCAGCAAAGATCTAGTTAGATAATGAGTGGATTCTCCAGGTACAGAAAGGCCTAATGCCTAGAAGGTGAATAGAGAGCAACTGTTCTTTCATTCACCACCACCCCCACTCCGCCCGCTACTCACCCCTTAGCAGAAAACCAGAGACAAGTCAGCCTGCTGGAAATTTCCATGGGAGACAGAGCATAACGAGGGCAAGACTTCAACAGTATGGTCAAGAATCATCCCTCCCAAAGAATTAGATACACACTTGGTCTCTGCCACCTACTGTCTCCCAGGGCAATATAAGGAGGAAAGAGAGAGACTGAGAGAGAGAGACAGAGAGACAGAGACAGAGAGACAGAGAGAGAGACAGAGAGAGGAAAAGAAAGGCAGAGAAAAAAAGAAAAGGAAAGGAAAAGAAAAAGAAAAGAAAAGCAAAAAGAAAAGAAAAGAAAAGCAAATTGAGGAATAAGATGGTGGCTGACTTTTATGTCTCTCACTTTCATGGGAGTTCAGAAAGTTTCCATGGCCACTCTGTAGTTATTACCTATAAATTCAGGTAGATTCACCCACCAGGTATGCAGAGTGGTTTAGGGACCACCAAGCACTGCTCATTCTTAGTGTTGCTCTGTTGCTACTAGGTTTGGTTACAGTGGCCGGTCAGCACGGAGGGGGGAGATTTCCCAGCAGACCTCAGACTCCAGCTGGATTCTTATGAGGTGACCCAGGCCCTGGAAATTAATACTACATCCACTCTGCACTTGCAGGTGAGGGAGGACCTACGTACTCCACTGTGACCACTAAAGAGCCACAGTACCCATCCTCGGAGTGTGATCCCAGCTGTACGGGACTGTGTGGGAAAAGCATTTTGCCAAGGAGCCAACTGACTTGCCTGGGAAAAAAGAAAGGACCCTTGGGATTTCAGCAGCTGCTGGCCCAGACAACAAAGGGACCCAAGAGTTGAAGAAGGTTCACTGGAGAGTTTGCAAGGGGCCCAAATTGTTAGTTAAAAGGGGGAAGCTGGTCAGCCAGGAGTGAGCTGTAGAAAGGGAGACAGGCATCGTCCTGAAGTTGGTGCTTCAAATTGCTCATCCTTTGGTGGTGGTGCCATACCAGGATCTGAGAGTCTCCAGAAGGTGCTGTCACTCCAGTGGTGGAGGGCTGCCTGACACCAGATGTCTTGTCCTGGTTGAGTAGTCCCTTTCAGAGTGACAGATCTGAGGCAGCCAGAGATACAGGCACTGCCAAGTTATTTTCCCAGCCCCCATCATGGGGCTCTAATACCCATGTGGACTACCTGGGACTAAGCAGGTGAGAACCAGAGCCCAGCACGGACCAGCATGGGGCCTACCCAAGGCCTCATGCATGGTACAAGAGCCTGTGTCCTGGTTCCTCTCCTGCCTGCCAGTCCCCAGGAAAATGGATCCTATGCCTCTTGAGAGGGTCTCTTCAGTTCTGAGCTTGCCCATCACCATCTCTGACTCTAGCCCTGAAGGAAGAGATGACCCATTGACTGAGTCTTGGTGGAGTGTGGGCATGATGGAGTCACCCTGGGGTACAAGCCCCAAAGCTCTGTGCAAGGCATACTGGAAAGTCTGTGGTCCTCAGGAGGGTGCAGGCCATGTGCATGGTCTTGTGGCTCTTCCTAAGTCTTAATACGTGTCACATTAGCCCAGTCAGGGAAATGATCCAAATCAAATATGGCCCGTCCCCAAGTGTTGACAGACAAAAACACACACAAGACTCCAATTACATTCATCATTAGTCCTGTTTTCACCTGGAAAATAAAAATAAATAAATAAGCAAATAAACAGGGTCAGAGTCAGCACCACAGGGTTTGCTGCTTCCTCAGATCCAGAGTAAACGGGACACTTGGAGAGATAGACAAAGGGCCAGTTCATTGGGCCTCGATGTCCCTGCACCATGCTCTGGGATACCCCTACTCCCAGATAAAACAACCTCATGTCCATTGTCATTGGTGATCAGTGCATCCCTGGGAGGAAGGTGGGACAGAGGATCTCTGTGCCCATTTTAGCATTGGAAAATGACCTCAGGGAGTGGCGGGAGGCAATAGCCATTCAGGCGAATCGTGACAGAGCTTGAGGTGTGACTCTAGATCCAGTGACTTATGAGTCCCACAAAGATGTTGCAGCATCCTTGTGACCCTCTTCTGGTTCTTTCTAATGCCCACTCTACATTCTTTCCTAATGCTAACAAATATTGCTTGAATATCTCATTGTAGACATTTTTTTGCAGGGGACTGGCATCTGCCCTCTGTGTGAGAATGTTTCATGGGGTCTCCGAGATACTCAGCAGAGCATCTGTGATAATTAACAACTGGTTGGCCCAAGGTAAGGATCTTTATTTCCAGCTTCTCTGGCTTACACACTTTCCTTGTCCCTGATCCAGAGCAGCAGAGATGTCCTTTTTCCACTAGAGATAATAAAGCCAAAGCTGTCATGGAGAGTTCTTCCCATGACTATATTTGCCTCCATCCTCATCTGCTCTCAAAAGTGGTCTCTTTCCCCTTCACATGCCTATCTCTTCAGACACCTTTACAAGTCTCTCGGCTGTCATTAGCATTTCCTCCCAATCTAAGCTTCACCCTCCTGACTATCTTCAGGGTTCTTGTTAGTTTGTGAAGTCCATCCTTGGCCATGGGCGTTCCCGTGGAGCCTGCACAGCTTCTCCAGGAGGGAGATTCTGACACCCGCTATGGAGACAGGACAGCCTATGAAGTTTAAGATCCTTTCAAATAGGAAGAAGAGCTCCATTATAAATGCAAATAATGAGTATAGCTCTGGACATTCCCTGGTATTCCCAAGTCACACACCATTCCTTTGAAGCTCACACGTCACTCATAAATGGGCGTCCCTTATACCAATAGCATCAGGGTCTGAGAGAAGTAAATAAAAGCAGTTGTGTTACCATGTCAGAAACTTTGAGGTGTCCGTAGGCAAACACGATGGCATTAGGCGGGGTGGCCACAGGCAACATGAAGGCAAAGGATGCACTCAGGGTACAAGGGATCATGACGTACAACGGATTGAGGCCGATGGAACGAGACTGGGGAGAAACAGCATCGCAGCTCACAGCACAGAACACAAAAAAGCTCGCAGGGCCATAGTTCAGTAAAGCATTCTCTGAAGGCTTAGGGTGCATTTCAACTCCCATGCCTTTGTCTTGCTGGTTCCTCTGACTTCTGTCAATTAATTCTCTGGCAGATAACTATATTAAATACTGATGCCTGAGCTGAGAGGCCACCTCCTCAGGAGGCCTTTCTGAATCCCCTCAAGTCATTAAATATATATATTTCTTGGGCATCTGCTATTGTCTAGAGACAATGCGGGACCCCTATACTGCACTGAATCTTGTGATGTTGTGTGTGTGTACTCTCCTGTCACAGACTGAGCGATCCCAGAGGAACATGTCTTCTTACGTATGCAATTATAGGTGTCTGTTTTTATATATTTGGGATTGTTTTGCGTCTAGAATTTGGCATCTATCTTTTTCATACTGCACTTTATAATTCAATTACATCTAACATCACAGAATAAGCACTCATTAGATACTTGTTAAAGAAATGAATAATATAATTCATAATATCTGTCAAAATGAATCCTTATACAGAGATGCATGCACATGAGGGCATACGCATATATGCAAAGATGTTCACTGCAACAATGTCACAACAAAGCACAGGGAACAGACTCAGTGGCCATCAGCAACAGGATGGTTAAATAAATTATGGTATACACAAACAATAGAATGGTATGCAGCTGTAAAGAAGAAATGTTTTATGTGCTAATGTGGAAAAATCTCCAACATCTATGTTTGCATTCAAAAGAAAAAAATTAAGGTCTATAACATGTCTATAGATTGATCCTATTGATTTGAAAATAACATGTGTGTATTTGTGTGTAATATATCCAAAAAGATCGTCTAAAAAATGAATAAGTTGTTTCTAGAGAGGAAGCTAGAGGAATAGGGACTGTACACTTCTTTGCATCATTAGACATTTTAAAGTTGTGTATATGTATTACATTTTCAATTTGAAACAATCATAACATTAACATGTTTTCATTTTATTAACAAATTATTAAACAATCTTCAAAACAGATTTTAGTGGCTAGATGATATTACATTATATAAATATGTGATCATTTATTCCACAATCCCCATTATTATAGGTATATTTTAAAAAAATTCTGTTCTATAAAGCATTATAATCATGCTTATAGGCATTATTTTCCTAAAACATTCTCCCATATGTGAAACTGCTGAGCTAAAAGAGTACAAGCAGACTGCACCAATTACATACCCTCAGAGTAGCTGCGAGGTCCCAGGCAAGTCTAGGCTGCTTCCTGGTCCCTCCCCATCCTCATTTTCCCTGGCTTTGGGTACCACATGGTATATGCACTCCTCCTTCCTCTGTGACCTGCTGGATGACCACAATCTTTCTCTTTCTTACAAGAGGTTTCCCAGGCAAGAGCAGGAGAGGCCATGGAGGCAGGTCAGAGGAATCTTACTCGGGCTTCTGTTTCTATAAAAAGCTTGGTTTTCAAAGGACTCAGCTACCCCTCTGAATTAAGACTTGCATTTGTCTGGTTGGGGCCATTGGTGTTCATGGTAAGAGCTGGAGATGGCAATGCCCGAGACTTTGCTCAGGAAGAGAAACATCCCCATCACATGTTCAGCATCAAAAGACCCATCTTCCTCTTTTCCCTCTTCTTCTTCCTCCTTCTCCCCATTCCTCCTCCTCCTCCTTCTAACTATCCTCTCCCTCTCCTTCTCTTCCTTTTCTTCTTCTCTTCATCTTCCCCCTCTTCCTTGGCCTCTGTCTGGATAGCCTGCTTAGGCGAGGAAGAGACAACCATCTTACTATTTTTAACACTTTCATCTTCACTTGGAATGGCAGGAAAACCACTTAGGTTTGCTTTTTATGCATGTGGAAGCCCAGGTAGCCAGATGGAAATTTACCAATTCTAGTGCTCCGTTCAGGCCCTTTGTGAGTCTGTCTCCCAGCTCTAAAATAATTATAGCCTCTCCCAAGCTCCTGTGCAGTCTGCAGAGGCTTTTCACAGGCCTCTTCTTATGGACCGTCAGTGCATCTCTGGGAGGAAAAGAATTCAGTTGCACATTTGGGGAATTCAAGTCTTCTAAGTCTAAGCCTACAGGTCTTCCCATACCACTGAGGTCAGTACTGCTTTCCAATAAATAACAGGAGACAGGAAAAAGGATGGCAATTAATTTTCCTATCAGCTTTGTTTTCTTCTCAATCCCAACTCAAAATCATGCCTGCCCATGAAACAAGACACAGAAGCTAACACTCAGCAGCCTTCTCCTCCACCACTAGTGCACTCTCTGGCTCAATTCACACTGGTCCTTCATCCCTAGGCTCTCCAAATAAGCCTTCTGGAGTCTTCGGTCAAGCCCTCCATCCCCTTCCCCAAATGCCCTCTCTCTCACTCACACCCAAAGCCCCACCTCCTCCAAGGCCTCTTCCTGTGGCTCTCAGTCAGTGGTGTTACCAGGAATGCTTTACATGGGAGAACTCCTGCAACAATTCCTGTAACATGTCCAGGGCATTGGCCTCTCCTCCTTGGCACAAGCCTGCCTCCCCAGCTTGCAAAATCATCCAGTTAGGTTTATACACTAGTGTTTGCATACCTGGTCTGTTGGCCACTTTACAACACGGGGAATACAAAGAGATGCCAGAAAACCAGTAAGGGCCTCAGGACCAAGGTGGTCAAAGGTGCAGAAGTCCATGTCAGAGCCAGGGTCAGACTCTGGTCTCTAAGCCCGGCACCTGATATGGTCAAGGTTGACAGCTTCCTGTGAAATGACTCCCCCTCCCACAACACACATACTTACCATGGAGGCAAAGATGGGCAAGAACAAGGTGGTGGTGGCCACGTTGCTTGTGCATTCAGTGGATACAGCAACAAGCAAGGATAAGATCAGGGTAATGGCAGCAGGGGGCACACTGCTCAAGGGCTCCATCTGCTTCCCCATCCACTCTGATAGCCCCGAGGCCTGAGAACAGAAAGGGCAGTCACTTCAGGGCTCCTGGCCTACAGTCTCTCCAGGGGCAGTGGTGATGGAATGGGAAGGTCAGCCCATCCTCTACTCCCAAATTTTCTCTCTTGCATCCATTCCATAAATGGTATCAATCACTCCATAATTTCAATCTACATCCTCACCTTGTCATTTCCTGAAGTTTGATTTCTAGCTCAGCAGATCAATCTGGATTTAAATATTCACAAGCCTTCTAGAAATTTCCACCCAGATGTCCCATTAGCACATCAAACTCAACATGCCTCCAACCAAAATCCCTTCTCTTGAACCCAAAGTCTGCTTCTCCTCCGGGCTCCGTCCATCTACTGCTACCCAATCCAGGGGGCTGGGAGTCACACTGGGGAGTCTGTCACCCTCATTCCTTACATCCAACCAGTCACCAAGTCACCCTGAATATCTCATATCCATCTTCTCCTCTTGGTCCCTCATGGCTTTCAAAGTTCAGAAGAATGATTCAGGCCAGAAATTGGGGATTTAGATTTGGTTTTCGGACTGAGAAAGATTGTCCGGGGAAAGAATGAAAAGTAAATACACAAAAGGTCAAGGACAGATCCTTGCAGAACACCCATATTTAAAGGAAAACAGAGGAATGACCGGCAAAGAAGGCTGAGCACAGGAACAAAATCAGAAGGAAAGCCTGAGGAAGTAGTGTCTCTGAGGCCAAATTAGAGCAGGGAGAGCTTAAGGAGAGAATGTCCCCATGGGGTCCAACTTCTGAGGCTGAGTTAGGTGAAGATTACAAATGCTTCTCTTCCAATGTCTACCTACCCCAGAATTCCATGTCAGACATGAGAGGGATATTTATCAAGTACATATCTCACTAAGTCATTCCCTGGACTTTGCCCTTCAGTGATTCTGTACTGCCTTCAGAATCAAGTCTACATCCTCCATCCTAAACCCAGAGCCCTCAGGGAAATGGTATCTTCTAGCCTCACTGTACTTATCTCCTCTTCAGTTAGACACCTCACACTTTATTCCTCCTTCCTGAAATACCTTTCCAGGTATATCCTCCTCCCTAGGCTGTGAAGTCCCCAAAAACAGGGACTATGTCTCCATCTCCTCCACAATCTCTGTGCCTGGACCAACACTAGGGATATAATAGGTATGTTTGATGAATGAGAAAATGATAGATGAAGAAAAGAATAGGTGAATGGATGCATGTGGATTTGTTCTTCCAAAAAATATGTATTGGACTACAGATGTAGCTCAGTGAAACAGCACTTGTCTAGCACAGATGAACCCCTGGGGTTGATCCTCAGCACTGCAAAATTATACATAATATATATTATATATGTATATATGCATCCACTATGCATCAGGCTATGTCCTGGATGGTGAAGAAGCAGCAAACACAAGATAAACCAAATCTATTTATTATGCTCCATTCCTGAATGGATAGAAGATGGATGGATGGATGGGTGGATAGATGGATGGACAGATGGATGAGGATGGCAGCACCATGATAACTCATCCCTCCCTCCAGCTAATTTCTTTCCCAGGAGGGAAGAAAGGAGGTTGTTGAAACTTACATTGAGTATATTTTCCTTGAAAGCTGTTTATATCCTCCTATTGTTGTTATATACTTAGGTATAGAAAAATTTCTAAATTTAAAAACCATGTTAATGGGGCAATTCAGAAAGTAGAACGACCAAAGGAAATGTGAAAAGATTTATGAGACCTTGAAAGAAAGATCCCTAGAATAAATCAAAGTATAGAGCATTATTACTAGACCCCAAAGAGCCCTGATAATGTCCTCTTCCTCTCTCTTGCCTAACCAGAGTCACTTATCTACTCATTTCTGCAATCATTCAAGAATGCTTTCTCCCTTCCAGACAGTATTAGTTGCGCAAGTGACAAGTCAGTGTCTGTCCCCAAAGAATGTGCAGTTCTGTGGAAGAGAAAGACACAGAAACACAAACCCAGGATAGAGAAAGAGGAAGAGGACAGCTCCATCACCCTCTTGGTGGAATCAGAAGACCCTGGGAGAAGTTACCTCACATCCTTTAGCCAGGGCAAATCCACCCCCTAGTAGCAGCACGATGCCCCAGGGTACTTTTTCCTGGGTCACCTTCCAATCCAGCAGTGCTGGGGGATAAAACGGAGTTTTCATTTCTGACAAGAAAAAGCAAACACACACACAACCCAGAAAGGCATTAGAAAACAAAGGACACAAAATCACGCGGGAGTACAGCCAGTAAGGATAACGAGGTACTAGCTCATACCTATAAATTAGTAAAAGTTTACAATAATTACTGTTTTACTCATTGCTGAAGAGGATTTGGTAGAACTGTATGTGCTCTGCTTATGTTCCATTATAAACTGGGACAACCTTTTAGAAAACAATATATTTTAAAAATTATTAAGACATTTATAATATTCTTTTACCGGAGCAATATCATTGCTAAAAATTTATCCTGAAGAAAAAACACCCTCAAAGGAAAAGCTATGTATGAAAAAACATTAATTTATAATAATGAAAAATTTAAAAATAGGCAAAACGTCCCATAGCAGGAGAATGGTTACAGCCCCTCCAATATAATGCTTTATTAGAGAAAATAAAGACTGTAGCAATAGTAAAAAAAATTTTAGTGTAGTCCCAAGCAAAACCAAAAAACCCAAACAATAAAGATATTGCATTCAAACTGTATGTGTTTTGATTATAACTACACAGTATATATGCTTATTAACAAAATAGGGAAAAAGAGAGAAAAAAACAACAAAAAAAGTACTGATGACATTATAGGAAACTTGAAACATTTCCTCTCCCTGTTGTCATATGAGTAGGATTTCACACACTTAAGCAAGAGAAGAGCTTTTGCTCCAAATAATAGCACTATTGGCTTGGAAATCTCCATCTCCCCAGGCTTTTGTAATATGGTCAGTCTTCTTCACAGGGATGGGATTCTCTCCTCTCACAGGCCCTGGGCCCATTCCATAGAGATCGTTTGCTGACCCGAAGCCCCAATTCAGATGATTGGAAGGCTGGCACAGGAGCCTTACCTTCCTCAGTCTGGCTGCAAAAGTTGAACTTGGGCTTCTGTGAAGGTACAATGAATAGCAAGATGGCCACAAAGATGGCCACAGTGGCATCAGTGGCATACCTAGGCAGGAAGGAGCATGCAGGAGTTTAGCCCAGCTTGGCTGCTACAGAGACAGCCATGCACAAACCCATCCTAATTTGGCCAGTTCTGGATCTAAAAGCTCCTATATGGAAAAATGGGCTCCCTGGTATGAAAGCTGGAGCCCCCAAAGCCAAGATCAGGATGGTGTGGGAGACTGAGTCCCAGGAAGAAACCAAGATGCCCCATTCTTGGCCACCAACTTTGGATGACTCTCAGCAATTCACTTGCCTCTCTCACCCTACACTGCCTCATGGGCAAACTGTGTGACTTTTTTAGGTTCTTTAGGCTCCTGGGCTTACCAGGATAACCTCAAGGACTTTGGTGCTGACCCCAGCAAGCCAAAATGGAATGGTCGGTTGCAGGCAGCATCTAACTGCCCACCTCTCCTGCCTTTTCCAGGATATACAAGTTTGTTCCTCAACATTTCTTCCACACTAAAAACATCAGGGCCAGTAGAGAAACTCACATAGGCCCCTTTTTCCAAGTTTCTATCTAAGAAGCTTCTGAACTTTGGGATGTCTTGGGAGAGATCTGAGAAAAGTTCAAAAAGGAAGATGACAAAGCAGAGATTTGGAAGCCAGAATTCTAGAAGACCTACTCCTACCCCAATAAACTATACCAGGGCTGGGGCCACCCTACCCAACCATGCATTTTCTGCAGAGGGTGCTGCAGAAACAAATGCTTTTGTGGTCTCACCCTAAATATTGGTCAGAAAGGAAAATGAGTCAGGAAAGCAAAAAAGTGCTTTCTAAAACCCAGCTTCAGCACAAAGGGCCCAACCCCACACCTTTCTCTTGCCAGCTGTACCAGAGAACAGCAGCATCTGGCACCATTGTAATGAAGCAGGGGCTTCTGCCAAACAAACTTACATTTTCTTATCCTCCATCCAGGCAATAGACACCCAGCCTGGCATGAAACCGGGGTCACGGGAGAACCACAGGCCAATCAACAGGAGGAAGCAGACCAGGACATTGACCTCAGCAAAGGACAAGGGTCCCAGCTTCCTGTACTCCTCTTGTAGCACCTCATAGGCAGCCTTCTCCTTATTTTTGCTCTGTATCCCACAACTGCAGGATTTCTTAAAACTGCAAAGATGAGAGAATAGTAGGACAGATGAGTTGGCTCAGGGATAACTGAGACAGAACCCAAATGTTGTACGGAACCCAAATATTCCACCTGCTGCAGGGCCTGGAGCAAGTCTCTTCCTCCCTCTTTCCTCCTGTCTCTTACCTACCTAGAGATAGGTAAATGAGTGCTCATAGCATTCCCTGGGGATGCCTCCAGAGCTTGGGGTTATTTACCCAAAGGAGGCCTGAAAGGTTGAAGGGGGGGGGGTCTTAACCAAGTCTCAGGGAAAAGGAGAGAATGGCCAGGAGGATGAGAAGCTGAGCAAAACAAAAGAGTGGAAAAAGAATATGGAATACAAAAATAAGCAAAACTAAGGCTGTCACCAGCAAGGGGGGACCTGGCAGTTTCCTGGTAATCAGGGCAGGAAGGAAGACCTAACCTTTATTGTCTGTCTTTTTCTTAAATTCCTCATCTGGACAGTCATGGAGAAAAATGTCAAGGTCTTGACCTTTAGTTTAATCCAGAAAAACTGTCTAAGTTTATGGGCAACCTCCCAGGACTGCTAAGAATGATGGGGGATATTCTTGTTGGGTTGTACCTAAGCATCACAGCCAGTCTAACCACCAGAAAAATGGATAAATGTTCTTATGAGGATCCTTGAGTCCCATGTGTCTCTGCCACACCAGAGAGGGGTTAGGAAGAACCTTCATAAGAATATGCTCTCTTTGGCCTTAGTGATTTAATCCTGGAGGCCATAGACGTGGACAGGGATCACTAGGTTGTAGTATGCTGCACTGCTGCCATCATCCTAACTAAGTGTAATGATCTGTCCTCTACCTTCCAGATTCGGAACTGAACCGGGGCTGTCTGCCAACCATCCTGCCCCATGTCCAAGCTAGAGGACCATGTCAAGAAGGGTCAGACTGAGCGACAGCTCTGCTCCTCCACCACTAGTAGGTTCTGCAAGTCCCAGTGCAGCACACCAGGTGCTAGTAGGCTCTCTTCTGGTCCAGGAGACCTGATGGAGGCTGCACCAGGCTATGGAACCACCGCTTTAGGTTCTCAGCTGGGTTTTCAGGAACGTGGTATCTACCTCCATTGCTAGATAGCAGGCTGATGGTGCCCTTGTGATCTTGATGCCAGGCCAGCTCCCTCTTCTTACATGGCCTTGAAGCTTTAGGGAAGCTCCCAGGTAACCGTTAATGCTCCTGATATGCTCCTGGTATGCTTGGACCCTGAAGCTGTTCAGGATAGTAACCCTTGGCCTACCCAGGAGGGAATAGAGGGTTGTGGTTGGAAAGCACAGGCTCCGCAGGAAAAAAGCCTGGATTCCAATCTCAGGCCTCTATTCCCGTGCCACACCATCCTCCATAGACAATTTAACCTCTTCTGGCCTCAGCTGTCTCATCTGTAAATTGGCACTAATAATAGTACCTACATCATAGGTTGTTGTAAAGATTAATGAGATTCATAAAAGCATTTAAAATAGTGTCTGGTATATCATATGCATCAACGAGTGTTGATCATTGTGATTTCCATTGTCCCATGAGGAGACACAGATGCCTACCTGAAGTAGCTTTGGGGCCGTCTCCTGACAGACTGGCAGGAAGATATCAGTAAATGAGCAGGACTTTGGTCCTGGCACAGATTTGAGGAGCAGAGTGAAGAGAGCTGTTGTCAGAGCTAGTTGTTCCAACCAGTGAGGAGGGAAGCAGTTTCCCTCTCCCCAGGAGTAGGGCAAGAGAGTAATGAACAAGAGGCCAGTGGGTGGTGTGGGAGTGCTGCCTCTACTATGAGATCATTATTCTGTCTTGAACGTGTTCAGTGATTTCTTTTTCAACAATTTTCAAAACAATTCCTCCTCCCCTTCACAAGAAGACAGGAAAACACACCATTTTGCCCTCTAATTCACAGGTTTCCACAGGCGCTTTTCCTTCACCCCACTGCTTACGTTCTCCACTGTGTTTTACTTGGCTCAAGCTCCCTGTGAAGGGAGGCCCAGCCCAGACACATTTAGCCCCTAGCTCAGGCCTTTCCACCCTATGTGGCACAGTCACCTTTGTGCCACAGACACATCTATGTCTTTGAAAATAATATTAAAAAAATTTGTTCAGGCCAGGGATCTAGCTCAGTGACCTAAGCACCTGCCCAGGAAACGGGAGGTCATGAGTTCAATCCCCGGTGCCCCAAAAAAACAGAACAAAAATAATTTGTTAGCCACACGTCATGATTTCTGTCCAAAGTCTGGTCACTGTCAAGAATGACTGGCTGAACTTGACAGTGTGCTGGGAAGAGGACAGCACACTGCTGGGAACACTGCAGACATTCAGCGAAGTTCTGGCTTTGCATTGATTTGGACAATACCGGAAGGCTGCTGTGACCTGGCCTACTGAACCCAAGCCACCAAGTGGAAGTTTGTCCAGTAGTGTTGATTTCAAGTTTCTCTTTCATTGCTTTAGGCTCGTTGATGGTACACTTGCTCTTTCTCCCTGGGCTGGGAACCATGCTGGGTGCAGGGGTCAGAGAGGTCCAAGAAGAGCTCAAAGTCAAAGGGAAGGAGTGGCACTGGAATCCGAAGGAAGGTATCATAGCCTTAGAGCTAAGATGCACCTAGGGACAACTCAGAGTAGGAAGGAAGCTCTTCTGAGATGGGATGGAGGGGAAGTAGAGGAAGGGATAGCCAGGAAAGCAGCATTTG
>RJWT010000927.1:0-55129 GCA_004365215.1 Cuniculus paca
TCCACCTAAAAAGGAAATGTTATCACTTTATACCAGAAGTAAATACACTTTTTTTAGCACGGGATGAAAACATGAATATCTTGGTTTGTGAGACAGAGAGACTCAGCTCTAAAAGTACCAAAGAGGCAAGAGACAAGTAGTGAATGGATAGATGTGTCCAAATGTTATTAAAACATTATTGTAGAAATATGTGGATGGAAGCCTGATAAAGCACTAGGGGTCATACTTAGCTGACCCTGCCCTATTCAGTGCCATATCTCTCTCTCTGCCCTGTGGTCTGAACAGCTGGCAATATCATAAAAGTAGAGTAGTGAGGAATAATCATAGTGGAACAGAGACCCAACTGCATCTCTATTGTGAACTAATGACGAGATATTATCACTGCAAACATGTGGGGAAAATGTTATTAAAGTGTTCTAAGTTGCTTAGGAGAGTTCATCAGCTTTAGATTGTGAAACTCATCTGTTCTATAACTTAAATTTCAGGAAAATCCAGAACAAATATTCCCACTTTCAGAAACAGAAAGAAATCTTTCTTTTTTCTTTTTTTTTTCCTACTGTTTTTTTTTTCAATTAAACCTCTTTCAGTGTATGTGATGATAATGATTAAAAAGTCTCATGAGAAACTTGT
The DNA here is from genome assembly GCA_004365215.1 of Cuniculus paca. Lineage (NCBI taxonomy): Eukaryota > Metazoa > Chordata > Mammalia > Rodentia > Cuniculidae > Cuniculus > Cuniculus paca. The sequence goes on from RJWT010000927.1 coordinate 631, forward strand.
AATAAAATAGTATTATTATATGGAAGGGAATGCTGTTTGGAGTTGTAGTGAATAATTCTATTCAAGGAGTATGCCTTAGGCTGGCTGATGATAGGTTTAACATGAGGAAAAACAGACTGTCCAGGAGAATTATGAAAATGCTTTTTGTTTCTTATGTGTGAACCGAGTGTTGAAATACATTATTTATAAATTACTATTTTATTGTCTGGAAAGGATTGTGGGTGAATGACTTCTGGTCAAAGTTTGAGCTGAATACCTTGTTGTTTCCTCTATTCCTTTGAATTATGTGAACATTATCTTATTTGTGAGGTGAAAAATACACTTATGAAAATAGAAATCTCTGAACAATACTTAAAATCCAAATCTAGAGGCTATATTATTTGTTCCATGAGGATGAACAAACTGGGTTCTGGTTTCTCATAATCTGAATATGTATTTAATGTTATTTCTTTAAGTTCTTAAAAGTTGGGTGTTTATTGATATTTTTGTACAGTACACTGTGGATTCCTTGACATTCTTTTGCAGTCTCTTTTCTATGTAATAATAATTTTAAGAAATCTGTAATAAAAAAACCCTGTAATGTATATACTCAGAAACATACCTAGCTAGGTGTTTATTATAAATTGGTTTTCACATGGGGTTTTCTCCAAATATCACTGTATAAAATTCTAGTTGGTGAATAAAGCAGGTAAAATCAGGCAAAATGTGACATCAGAACAAAGTACACTGGGTGTTACAACTTCAACACATTTCAATATTTTCATATCAGTAAATACAGTAAATCTAATGTACTTAAATAAGGAATTATAATAAGCAATTTTGTATTTCTGTCTTTGTAACTGAATTTAAAAGAATTATGCACATTGGCTAGTATCCAATATTCTCCAGAATTAGAGTAAATTAATTAGCTTTTAATAAAAATCAGCTTAGTAGTCGATAGAGAAAAAGTACTCATGAAATACTATATAATTACTTTAAAATGCATACCATATTTAACTTCTTCCATTGATTACTGAGTATTGTGAACACAACCTTTCCTTAATATTGATTAGTAATTTATAACTACTATCATAAAATGAGTTTATTAGAGCAATTCAGTCTTTATATAGCTCCAGGAAAGTTGTCTATGTGTAAATATGTTGAATAGTGTTATGGTTTATATCTAGATGTCCCCCCAAAGGCTCATGTGCTCATAGGTGGGGGTTTTGGGAGGTGACTGGACAGTGGGTGTGTGGTCCTCATTGCTGGATTAGTCCACTGGTGGGCTTATGGCTAGATGTGATATTGGGAGGTGAAGTCTGGTGGGAAGAGGTAGGTCACTTTGAACATGGCTTAGAAGGTATAGGTCCCTCCTCCTCCCTTGATCCTTCTCTGCTTCCTGCCTGTCATGCTATGAGCTGTGCCTCCTCTCCCATGTCCCTCTGCCATGCCACCCTGCCTTGGAGCCAGTTGACTATGAACTGAAACCTCTACAAACTGGAACATTTCTTCCTCTGTATTGTGGGTGTCAGTTATTGTGCCTCAGCAATGAGAAAGTAAAGCAAATAGACACTTCAGGAGTATGAAAACGGTTGTACAAATGGACAATAAACATTTCAAAAGTACTCAAAGATTATTTTAAAATGCAAGTTAAAATCACAATAAAGTACCATAGGATATCCATCTAAAACCTAAAACATAAAAGAATGGTAATATGAAGCATCAATAAAGATATGGAGCACTTTACCTTTGTTTAGAGTGGAAATGTAAAATAATTCAATTACCTTGGTTAAGTTTCTGGAAGTTTCAATAATACATATCTTTCCTGTATGCCAGTAACTATAGCAGGTTTTTTTAAAAAGAGAAGCGAAGATGTATGTTAGCAAAGAGGTAGATACATAGGCATTCTTACAGCAACTTTATTCATAATAGCATTGGGTTGGAAGTAGCCTTTATGTACATGAATGGGAGAATGAATAGACGTTATAGTTTATAATATATAAAAAGTAACCAGCTACTAATAAAACCAATGAAACTCCAAACTTTTCCCATGAATCTCAGGAACATGTTGAGTAACAAAACTTTTCACAAAAATGTACAAAATTTATGAATCTTTTTAAAATGAAATTTAACTTATGTATACTTCTAAAATAGCCAAGATAATGTATCACAGAAAAATAGTGTTTAATTCTGAGGATGTGTTTTAACAACTGTAGATACAGTATCCAACAACTTCAGTTATATCAAGTTAAATATTTAAGGAACATATCACCCCCCTCCTCCAATAAATAGCAACTCAGCGGCACATGCCTGTAGCCCCAGTACTCTACCAGGTTGAGGGAGTAAGATCACAAGACTGAGCCTAGAACTAGACAAGTAGGCAACTTAAGGAAAACCTGTTTCAAAACTAAAATTTGTGGAAAAAAAGTCTCTGGGGATTTAGCTCAGTGGCAATTACCTCAGTTCAATCCCTATACAAAAATGAGAAAGAAAAAAAAAGAGGGAATAAATAACATTTAAGGCATTAGTGCTCCATAAAACAGTGGTTGAAACATTGCAATGTATGTTTTCTAGACGTATATATTTAATCCATATAATGCCAAATTAAATTTACATTTATAATATCACAGAGAATTTATACAAACAGGTTTGGGAACAAAAACAACTGAGCATGTAATTGGAAATTGGGTTGAAATGCAGAAAATTCCACCACATTCCCAAAGTTAGTCTACCAGCCTGGCATTCATTGTATATGAACTAAAAATCAGAGTGTTATACCAAGAATATTAAGAGAATCACTTAATCAGTTAATCATCAGTAAGTGGAAACATGGTAAAAATAAACACTGTTTTTTCAATATGGCTTTATTTTCTTGGCCCTAAGAGATTTTTAGTAAACAAATTTTCACATTTGCTAATACCATAACCCTTCATAATATGTACTTTTCTAATTCTAGTGTATTTGAAACTCATAATCTATAAAACAGAGTCTTATAACTAGAGAAGATATTTGAAGCCAGTTAGTGATTTTAACAACCATGTAGTCAACACATTTCTACCAGGATGTGCCTGCAGAATGGATTGGAAATACAAATGCATATTTGTCATCACAATAACTAGAGGTGACTCTGCCATTAGTGGATGGACCCAGGGACCCAGGGATGCTAAACATACTTTACTCCTCATACTTGTCCTGCATGGCAAAGTATTATTTAATCCAAAAATACTCATACTGATTCTTGATTAACTCTCCTCTGATGGATTTACACAATCCTGAGAAGAAAGCCATACCTTTTATCACAGCCTTCAAGGTATTAGGTAGCTGATCTATGGATGCTTCTCAGACCTCATCTCCTCTCAACCACTTCCTCCCTTAGAATCTTCCTGGACATAGTGGCCTTGCTTTCCATGAACCTCCAGAAATAAATTCCTTCTCAGTGAGCCAACGTCCTCTGTGTCTGTACTGTTCTTTTTACTCCAGTGTCATCCTAGAATACTTCACTGTGTTTACAATAGTGTCCTCAACTTGGTGCATAGGCTCCCGTCGCCTCCTATTTCATTTTCATTACCAGTTATCACTTTTCCATGTTATTTACTTAGTTCTCATTTGTTTGGTTTTTTTCTCACCTCTGTAGAATAAGTTTACCAAAACTAGAATCTGAAAAAAACTAGAATATTTTCGGTACCTAACAAGCTTTCTGTATTTATTGAATGTGTGAAGAAAGAAGTGATTATGATTATGTTCCAAAACTTGTCCTATAAGAATCCTTTAGCGGGACTTAAAACAAAGATTCCTAGGTCTAAAGCCCTTGGTTCAGATAGTTAGGCAAGGTATGAGATAACTGAAATATTATAAAAGTATTGACACTGAAAGCATGTTTACGATATACAGATAAGTAACCATGGGAAAGCTGACTTGTCTAAGGTATTTCTGTCCTCCTATAAGTGTATCACCTGTTATGAGTTAATTCTATGACACATGCTTTCAATAAACAACGACTAGGTAGTAGAATATTACTTCTATCATTTAGATTTCATTAACAAGTTGCCTTTACATAAATGGTTTCTCTTTTCCTATCACAGACAATTCATTTTGTGGATATTCAGTTACTCTGGTTGTATCATCCTACATGATATTGCTGAAATGGAATTCCTCCACTTTCAGAGACTTACTTCTTACTCTTTTGTAAGATTCAGAAAGGTGAGAACCAAGGGAGGAGGAAAGGAATCTTTCTCCAATTGAAATCTCTTTCTAGCAAAAGTCCCAGTGCTTTCTTTCCAGGAACTGAACTGAAGACAGATTTAATGGGGGATTTGTTAACAAGCTACATTTCTGGCATATGCTTAAGCACTTTGGGAAGAATAAAATGGAGAAAAGTATCCATTCAGTTCTCTCTCCATGTACCACAGACATTTGGGGAATTGATTATTAGTAAACATACAAAATTTTCAAACAACTAAAGTAGGCTTGGTGACTTTGAGAAGCTCAAATTAAATGGTCAATATTTTATGAAAGCTTTGAGTGGTAATGTTTACTTGATCTGATATGTTCTCATTGCAGAGAAAAAAAATGACGAGACTTGGAGAGATGAAAACAGCACTGCAGAAAGTTCTGAAATTCCTAGGACAGGAGAGCCCCTTCTCCATGAGATTACTGTGAGGTGACATCAGCCACAATGTGACTGTCATGAAATTGTCAACCCGCAGAAAGCAATGAATAGTTAAATATGAATTTCAGTTAACCATTTTTTTAGTGTAATCATGTTCCATGCAAGATTTGAGATATATTGAGACTAAAAATTATTTTTATTTTTCAGAAATTCAAATGTAACTGGGTATTCTTATTTTATCAGGAAACCCTAATGTGGAGTAAGAAAAGATAGCCTTGACTCTATAATAGGACATTGTTTTAGCTCCAAAAGAACTCTTAGTAAAGACAGAGTCAAGGTCAGGCCTCAGTGGAAGCAAACACTGTTTGCTTTCAGAGCATGCAGGTTAAGGAGACACTTGCTCTAGGATCACCCAGTAGCAGAATCATTACTTCCAGCACCCTCAGAGTGGACACCTCCATAAAATATGCACACTGGACACCCTTAAGCCTCTATATAGTCCTGACCTGAATGCAGATATGTAATCCCTTTTTCATGGTTTTCTTGATATTCAAAGATTGAGGTAAAATAGTCAGGAGTGAGTTTATTTCACTGCTTATCAGGAAAGCTTTAATTGTGCTCTATGATTCATGCATAGGTGCCAATTACTCCATCCTTTGTTATTATAAGAATGAGGAAGGAAAACATACATTCAAATTTTCAATTAAATGCTTTTGAGAAGCTGCTAAACATTACATATTCAGTTCAAGAGAATACAACAGCAAAGGAGTATGCAAGATCTCCACTCTCAGGCAACTCACATTCAAATGGAAAAGATAAAGGAACAAATAACATTTTAAAAAACAATATGGTAGAGAGTGACACAGCTGATAGTTTGAGGTAACAGCTAACCCATGTCACAAAAATCTCAAGAAAGTGATATTTGGGTCCCTAAATCAAACTAAAGACAGGAATGATGGGGAAAGCATGGTGATTGGAAGAAAAAGAAAGGCATTTTGGCAGCTGCAGAAAGTCAGCAAGAGGATAGGGACAGGCGATGAGATTAGACTGGTATACCAGACCAACAGAGCTTTCATGCATTTTTGGTCTTTATCTAAAATGAAAAGTACAGTCACTATAGGGTTTAAACAGAAGAGTTGGGGGGAAATGAGAGTCATAAAAAAACAAAAACAGGAGAAAGACAAAAATTATAATTCGTTGGCTCCTATTTCCCACATTGCTCTTATTCCCCATGCAGTCCTTGACTTGAAGTCTGTTACTCTGAGAGATAGCTTGTCTATGAGCAATATTATCATGAAAAGATCTTCCATTTGCCTTATTCCATTTAATTATGGGACTCAATTTCACATGGTCATGAGACATTCATTGATTTAAATAAAAGTCAAAATTGACATGTTATATAAAAAAGAAAAGTCCATATGCCCCATTGTCTTGTTTTAATTTCACTACCCAATGTTATATTTAGATGGCTATGGTTAGCATAACTTTGGGTTTTTTAAAAAAAGAGAATATAACCAAACTAAATAAAACAAAATAGAGTCAATCACAACAAAACAATAAACATTGTCCATGACTTCAAAACAAGGTAAAAGGAAATCAATAGTGGCTACCATAATGCCTCCTGTTATCTTCAAAATAACTGCCCATACCATCAGGCATAAATAAAATCAAACAAAATAGAACAGAATAAAACCAGTAAAAAAAAAAAACAACAAAAGCAATATAGAACTTCAAGATAATAGTAAAACAACAGTGGTTACCGTAATGATTCTTGTTATTTTCAGAGTAGTTGCCCATACCTTCACACATAGTACAATCAAACATTAAAACAGAATAGAGTAAAATCAATCAAAACAAAACAACGAAAGCAATAAAGTGCTTCAAAACAAGATAGGAAATCCACGAAGGCTAACATTATATATTTTGTTATCTTTGAAATAGCTGTCTATGACATCAAATATAATAAAATCAATCAAGACAAAACAGAAAAAAACAAAACAGAACAATGAAGACAATACAGGTTTCAAATCACAATAATAGATTAACAATGGCCACTGCCTTCCCTTTTTAGACAATTCCTCCCCTTTCACTTTCACCATATGTAGTGTGCATTTTGGATCCCACTAACTCCTTTAGTTTGTTATACTAGGGAGACAACACAAAATTCACCCCTGTGACTCTGAACCATTTCATCTATTAGCATGATCTCAAGTTGTATCCATTTACCTATAAGAGCCATAAGGTTACCTTCCTTTATAACTGAGTAGGTTTCCATTGTATAAAAATACTATGTCTTTCTTAGCCTTTCTGCAGTTGATGGGAAAGCTACCCCTACTTTTTTTTCTGGCTCCCTCTCACATAGGGCATTGTTCTCTCCTTTGACTTTCACTCTATAAATTTTTTTTCTAGTTAAATGTGTTTCTTGTATAAAGCATATTGATGGGTCCTGTCTCCTGATCCAATCTGCCTGGGTTTCTTTCTGTTGGTGAATTGAGACCCTCTACATTAATGGTTATGGCCAACTTGCACTGCCTTGTCCCTGCCATACTATTTTCTTGCCATTGGTTCCCTGTTTTACCCTTCATTCAATTGTCTGCCCCACTTATGGTCTGTCTCTGCAACCATTCCTGGACTGGTAATTTTTATCTCTCTAGAATGTCCTTTTGTATTCTTTGTAGGGTTGGTTTGGTGGTCATGAATTCCTTGAGTTGTTCTCTGTCATGGAAGTATCTTGTTTCTCCATTAATTTTGAAGGAAAGTTTTGCAGGGTACATCAGTCTGGGTTGGAAGTTGTTTTCTTTCAGGACTTGCATTACTTCACTCCAGCCTCTTCTTAACTTGATGGTTTGTGTTGAGAAATCTGTTGTGATTCTGATGGGTTTTCCTTTATAGGTGATCTGTTTCTTTTCTCTAACAGCTTTTAATAGTCTGTTCTTGTGTTGAATTTCTGGGATGTTGATTATTATATGTCTAGGTGTAGATTTGTTTTGGTTATGGCTAGCTGGAGTTCTATATGCCTCACTTATTTGAATGTAACTTTCTTTTCCCATGCTTGGAAGTTCTCTGATATTATTTCTGTAAATAGAGTTCTGATGTTATTTATCCTGAACCCTGCTTTTTCACTCACACCTTTTATTCTTAAATTATGTTTTTTCCACTGTCTTGCAGCTGTTTAATTGTTACTCCCTGGTTCCTTGTTATTTTTAAAAGATCTTTCCTTTTGCAACAGCAACCTGCAAATGACTTCAAGGTTTAAAAGTTTATCTTCAGTTTGTTTCAAATGGCTTTGCCAGCTTTCCATAGAGCTTTTAATTTCTTGAATGTCTCTTTGAATCTTTTTCATGTATTCTAAATCATTTTTATATTGTTCATTCAAGTTTTCCCTCATTTTCCTATGCTCCTCTGCTGTTTTATCCATGTCTTCTTTAGAGGTGCTTAGCAATTCTTTTATTATGTTTTTCATTTCTTCTTTTACCTAAGATAGTATTTCTGTACTGATTTCTTTTATAGCTTCATGAAGTTGTTTCTTTACTTCAGTTGACATCACTTCAGACATTTCAGATGTGTGACTCTGATGTCTTCCACATTTACCTCTCCTGGACTTGTGCTGCTTGGGTTGGAGGCCAGAGACTGCCTTTTGCTTCTTCGTCTTGACACAACTCTGGGTTCTTCTGGACAAGAGGATAGTGGGGTCCCAGGCACTTGGCTGCAATTTCTCTGAAATGAGACTGTTTGGTTTTTCTCACCAGTGCTGGCTATGGGTATCCGATTGTGGTCCTTAGGTGTGTTGGTACAAGGTTGTCTGCTGGTTTTCCCTAGCCTGTACTGGCTCCCCTATGGCTGGTGGAGTGTGCATTGGGGCAAGGCTGGCCATGCCTCTGGACTGAGCTGGCTACTGGTGGGGAATGGATGCAATGGTCTCTGGAATGTGAGCAGGGGTGGAACTCATTCCAAGCAATTTCCACAGGTCTGCACCCAACTAGGAGCTGCTGGAGGAAGCTGGCAGCAGTTCTGGCTCTGGGCTTATCTGGTTGACTCCAAAATGTCTCACAGCCATTCGCTCTCTCCTGCGGGAGGACTGAATTTCTGCACTCACTATGAGCCAGCACAGTCCTCTGCATCTGCCGCTCCATTCCACCACTCTGTCTCTTTGCAAAGGCCTCTGAGGTCACCAGCAGCCACTGTCACCATGGCCCTGTGTCCCCGGGTTCCAACAGCTCCTCTTGCACAGTGAGTCAGGCTCCAGGCTAAGGCAACACCAGCTACCACCTTCCTCTTCATTTACGTTTTTCTTTTACTCTCTCTGTGGGCTTCAATTCACATTTTAGATTCTTCCTGGGTCCAGTGGACCCACTTCCTTCCTTCTTGTCATATAGAACTCCAGTTAGTCATAACCAAAACAAATCTAGACCCAGACATATAATAATCAAGATCCCAGAAATTCAACACAGATGCTATATTCCAGTATCTGTACTGTGTCTGTCAGAGAGGCTGTTTACTCTGCTGCTTATGGTTCCACTATCTTCCTGTAAGTCCCTATAATTTTAGGTTTTAAGGAAGAAAGAATATGATTTTAAGTACTAAGTGAAAGAGAGATTTCTGTCCAGTTTACAAGGTAAGTGAAAATCTTAGGCTGGGTAATTTCTGCTTTCTTTCCTATGATGAGGTAGAGCAAGCTTCAGAAAGACTTTCTCTTTATCATGCTCACATGAAAATCATGTGAAATTTTTCTGCTTCCAAAGCATTCTTTAGGCACAATCTTAAAGGCAGATCCTCCTTGGAATATTATTATGGGAAGGTAAAACACAAGTAGAACAAGCAGAGAAATGACATAAAATAAAACTGAGTTCCCTATGACATATTTGAGAAATAATGGAAAGGGAGAAAAGAGCAAAGAACTTGGGCTAGTTACAGAAGAAGACTTAGTTCTTGTGTGTTCTATCTTATTGTAATTCCGACATTCTGAAAAAAATTGAAACTTTCAAAAGAGAAAGATAAAGATATGGTTATATATGAAACTTTGGATAATTTTATGTATGACATGGTTTAAATTACATTCCCCAAAAGATATGTTGCTGTCCAAATACACAGAAATTAAGATTGCTACCTTATTTGGATAAAGGGGCACTGCACATATAACTAGTTAAAATGAGAATGTTCTGGAAAAGGCTAAGCATTCAATCTAGGAAAACAAGCAGTGGAGAAGAGACACGGGCAGATGCATAGAAGATGCTGTGTGAAAAGCCAGTCAAGATTAGGGGGATGCAACAGTTGGAGTAATCAGCTTCAAACTATGAAGCACTAAGGATGGCTGGGAATTACCAGAAGCTGGAAGAGGCCAGGAAGATCCTCCTCTAGCACCTGCAAAGAGAGCGTGATCCTGCTGACTCCTATACTTTAAACTTTTGATCTCTAGAAAAAAATATGAAAAAAAAAGTCACGTTGTTTATAGCCACCCTGTTTGAGCCTAGAAAACTAATACAATGGCCTTTGTTGAATTTCTCTGGTCATTACACCAAACTTGATGAATTTGCATAGTGTTTTGTCAGAAAGAAGTTAAAAAGGAATGATACTCAAGAGTACTTGCACATTTATGGACAGTACACCAAACTCTATCACAGGCACGGTTGCAGTCTGGCAGAAAAGTACCTACATCTTGTTAAATTAAAGGCACTAAAATAAGAAAACTAATGTAACTATGATATCAATAAAGTAAAATAATATGTGTACTAATTAGTCTCACCTTGGTGAAAAGATTGGAGTGAATTTGGTGAACCATTCCTTCTACCAAGGGTGTGTTTATGGAAGTATGCATTTAATAGCAGAGAGAGCAATTTCCTAGGACTCTATGTTCAAGACATTTTTGAGAAGTCTACAGCTGATTAAAATCAGAGTAAGTACAAACATATTTTGTGTGGTCAAAATGATGCACCCGCCTTACTTTGTGACTTTCAACTGACTACAAGTGAATTTCCTTCTTTGGATTGCCAGGGTGAATTACCTAGTAATATTGTTATTTTACAGCACATTGCTAAAATTACTGTCTCTGTCCTTGCTAAAATCAAGGACTTTGAGCCTACCTCAAGGAGTTAGGGAAAGAGAAGAAAATAAAAACAAAGATAGATTGCAAGGCAGGCACTATTTTCACTGACATTAATTCTAGTTATATATAATATTTAAAGGACTGGGCTATTAAACTTCAGGTAGCAAGTACTATTAATAAAGTACTATGTAAATAGCTTAATGTCTTCTGAGTAGATTTTGATGGTTCCTCAGATATCAATTTTATACATTTGGTCCCACACATTAACTTTTTAAACACTCAGTAACATTCCACATTAAGATTTTTATGGGATTTTTTTCACCAGAATAACCATCTTTATGATGTTTAGAAGTTTCAGAATCTGAAAATCATTATGAGAGTGTCATGTCAATATCAAATGGGTGTTAGTGGATAATAGTGGAAGTCTGAACAACTTGGAAGATCATTTTAATTATATTGTTAGTGATTAGCAGATATTCAAAGATTTGCACAGGTTCAAAGAAAAACTAAATTGATTGTGCTTATGTTAAAATGTAAGATGTGTCATCATTGAAATCTCTGACCAAGTGTGACATAACTTTCATTTCTAAATGTAATGAATTTATAAGTAGTTATCTACTAATAGAAAATACAAAAAAAAAAAACCCTGAAACTATTAAGGTCAGGCAAAATTGCTATTCAACTCCTTTGCCAATTATCTAATTGGGTTCTTTTTTTAACTATTGTAATATAGGAGTTCCTTATACATTTTGGATATTAGTTCTTTACCAGGTACATAGTTTGCAAATATTTCCCCCGTTCCATAAATAACTCTTTTTCTTTAATGACTATTTCATTTACTATGCAGAAGATTTTTAATTTGGTATAGTTCTATCTGTTCATTTTTGCTTTTGTTAGATGTGTGTTAGATAGCATATCCAAGAAATCATTGCCAACACTAATGTCATGAAAATTTTATCTAGGTTTTCTTTTAAGAGTTTCAAAGTTTCAAATATTAGGTTAACAAACAGGTCTTTAATTCACTTTGAGTTCTATTTTTACCTATAGTTAAGAATAAGTTTAATTCTTATGTATGTGGTTACTCAGCCTCTCCAGGACCATTTATTGAAGAAATTACCCTTGCTCACTTGTACTCTTGGGATCTTTGATGAAGACCAGTTCACCATATATATGTGGCTTAACTTCTGAGCTCCGCATTTTGTAACATTGGTCTCTATATGCATATTCCTGTACCAAATGCTTTAATGTTTTAATTGCTGTAGATTTGTAACATATGTCAAAAATCAGGAAGCATGACGTCTCCAAAATTTTTCTTCTTCCTCAAGATTAGTTTTGTTACTTAAGGTCTTTTGTGTCATCTTTCATATTTCATGGCTATTTCATATTTCTGTAAAAATACGAATAGGGTTTAGGTAGGTATTGAACTGACCCTGTAGATTTTGAGAGGAGATAATAGGCATTTTAATAATAGCAACTCTTTCAGTTAGAGGACATGTGATGTCTTTCTATTTTTCATAGTTTATTTAATTGTTTAAATCAATATTTTAACATTTTTAGCACACACAACTCTTTCATCTTCTTGATCTAGTTTATTCCTAGACATCTAATTTTTTTACTATTGTAGCACCTCAACAGCACAAAAAATGAGTAATTCTATTAAGATATTGGCAAAAGACTTGGACAAATACTTCTCCACAGAAGATATATAATTAACTAGCACATATATGAAAAGGTATGCAAGATCCTTAGTCATCAGAGAAATAAAAATTAATGCCAAAATGAAATTTTAGATCACATCTCATAGGAAAGTTACTATAAAAAATAAAAGGTTAAAAATACTACCCAGGCATGGCAGTGTATGCCTGTAATCCCAGGACTTGGGAGGCTGAGGCAGGAGGATCACCATGAGTTTGAGGCCAGCCTGAGCTACAAAGTATGTTCAAGACCAGCCTGAACTCCATAGTGAGACCCTGTTTCAAAAAAAAAATGCTGTCAAGAATGTAGACAGCATAGAACACTGTTAGAGTAGAATAAATCAAAGAAGTTTAAATAACTCATGATTTCTTTTATAAGAGAAATTCAAAGTATAAACAATTGAAAGAGTAAAATGAAAGACAATGGGGAACAGGAAGTAGATCTAGGGATGGGGGAGATGGGAGGAGTTGGAGGGGAGGGGAAAGTAAGAAGGATTAATACATCATATGTATATGCACCAGTTCTCCATGATAAATGTATTTATTATGCATTGCAAGCATGTACTAATAAAAAAAGGAATGCATTTGTATAGTGTGACAGGGATATAAAATGTTTCTGGCTGCTATGAAAAAACAAATAAATTAAAAGTAGATCTTTGAAATACAGGGAGAAAATGTTCAAATGGAAAGAGGAACTAGAGAGGGTGGAGTGGGAAAGGAAGGCAGGGAAAAGAAAAAAGAGAAAAGAAAGACAAAATGGAAACAAAGCTTTTGTAAATAAAGAAGAGGGATTGAAGGGATGGGGAGGGGAAAGAGGAAAGAAAAAGAAGCAAAATATGTCACATGCAGGTACAAATTCCCTATGATGAATGTGATCCTTATCTGTATCTAAAATGTACCAATAAAATTAATTTAAAAAGTAAAGTTAGAATCACCCTATGATCCAGCAATCCCACTTTTGGGTTAATCTCCAAAAGAACTGAAATCGGTATCTGAGAGAGATTCTTAAGCTTCTGTTCAGAGCAGTATCATTCACAATAGCCAATATATGCACATTATCTAAGTGCCCATTGGTGGATGAATGAATAAAGATTGTAGGATGCATTAAGTCTTAAAAAAAAGAAGTGAAATTGTACCATGTGCAGTAAAATGAAAGAACCAGGAAGACATTATGCTAAGAGAAATAGGACAAACACTGGTTGATTCCATTTATGTGCAGTATTTAAGTCAAGCCCACAGACCTAGAATAGAATGGCATTTCCAATGGGTGGGGTAAAAGGAAGAGAGCAGTTGTTTAACAAATACCTTGTTTCAAGATGAGTAAGTATGCAAGATGAGTAAATTCTAGAGGTTTGCGGTTACAATCTCACGCCCATAGTAAACAACAGTTTACTGGGCACGTGAAACCTTTCTTGAGAAGAAAAATCTCCTGGCAAATGTTCTTAACTTAACAAAAACTAAAATTTCAGAAGAGACAGATTTTTAAAAGTAAGATTGCAGTCTAGAGAGAAAGGAAACAAAGAGCTGTGTACTATGATTGCCTAGAATTCTAGTCAGAGGGAATACACTGACCACAAACATAGGTAGAACCGAACAGAACGTGAAACTTCACTGAATTGAGTGGCTGAGATTTGCGGTTGCGGGGAGGCTGAAAGTTGTATAGAATTGTTTTCAAAAAGTAGACATGGTATGCAAAGAAACTCAGAAAAAAATTCTCAGAAATCTATATAGAAGTCCTCTTAAGTATTGAGGCAGTAGTTATCATATAGACAGTGAAACTCCACAATGTTGGACAAAGGTCAAGCAGGAATGACATGCTGAAGTGCTTCTAGAGCTAACTTGAGGTAGACTGGGGAGCGAACTAGGTAAAATGGAGGATTCTCAGTGAACCCTGCGACACTCGTTGGATGGTCAGACAGGTCATGCCTTAGGATGCTCGTTTTAGATTTGCTATAGAAGTTTCAAGGCTAAAATAGAGTAATTAGTTTCCTAACTATATATCTGACAAAGACAAACACTCTTTAATAAAAGAAAGCACAGTCGAGGCATTCAGCCATGTAAAAATTGCCTTATTATTCAATAATAATGTTGGACATATAGAGAACCAGAGGAACATGACCAATAACCAGGAAAAGATAATCAGTTGAAGCACACACTGAAATAACAGTACGATGAAATCAGCAAACGAAATTTTATTTTAAAAATGGTATAATTACCTGCAACTATTTAAAGCAAATAGTAAGCCTAGGGAGGAGGCAAGTGGCAGAGGTAAAAACAGAACTAAATGAAACTTCCCAAGATAAAAAAATTAACAACTCAAATGGAAATTTTATGAGATAGAAAAAGTACCAGATTAGAAAATGCAAAGTAAAAAACTGAACATAAAGACGCAGTGTCAAAATCTTTCAAAAATGAAGATCAGAGGAAACAAAGAGACTCAAAGACCTGTAGAATAGTATTAAGAAATACAACTTATGTGAAATCAGTTTTCATGACAGGGGAGCGAAACAGAAGAAAAGATCGGGGGGTGGGGGAGGTAAGCACTAAAAATTGAGCTTTGAGTGATCCAGTGAACCCCAAGCTGAAACACACACACACACACACACACACACACACACACACACACACACAGAGGCAAATTATAACCAAATTGTGAAAACCAGCAAGAAAGACAGGAGGGAATGAAAGAAGACAGAGAAAAAGGATAAATTATATATAAAAGAACAAAAATACAAACGTCCTTGAATTTCTTACCAAAATCGTGGCCCATCAGAAGATGAGAGACAGACTTCTCTACAATGCTATCAACCTACAATTCTGTACCTAGTAAAAATATATTTTAGAAGTGAAGGTAAAAGTAATGTTTCACAGAAATAAGACCTCGAAAAGCTAAATGCCCGCAAACTTCTACCTCAGAATAGGCGAAAGGAAATTATTTTAACAGAGGGAAAAATATACATAATAGTTGTGCACAAAAGAACAAAGCACCCTGGAAATTTAAATTATGTGGGTAAATAGTAAGACCTTTTCATTAGGAATTATTTAAAATTAATCAACATTTTAAATACAATAATGTCTCAAGTTTCATAGCATTTATAGACTATTATATATTAATGCTACAGAAAATTATGAGTATATTTACATTTTATATATATATATGTTCATAATGTATATAGAATAAAATCTAAAATAGCAACAGCACAATGAATGATAGGAAAAGAAACGGAAACATACGCTTTTAAGGACATTACATTGCATATAAAGCTATGTTATTCAAGAATGGGCTATGACATGTTAAACACATTCACTATAAATCTTACAGCAGGGGTTTACAGTAAATAGTCAGCAAACTATGGCCTGTGGACCAAAGTTATCCCAATGTCCATTTTTGCAAATGAAGTTGATTTGGAACAGAGCCAATCCATTCTTTTGTATATATCTATAATTCTTCTTGTGCTATAATAGCAAATATGAGTAGTTGTGACAGAGACCGTCTGGCTCAAATGACTGAGGTAGTCATGATTTGATGCTTTCCAGAAAACATTTGCTGCTCATCATTGTGGAGAAACAAATTTTCAACAAGAACAACAGCAGCGATAATAATGAAAAACATGCATATTAAGCCCACAATCAAGATAAAATGAAATTTTAACATGCACAATCAAAAGGAAGTCAGAATATTTAAAAAATGATTCAATTAGCAAACAAGGTAGTTGTAAACTCAATCATTTGATAATTACCTTTAACATAAATGGTCTGAAATTCCAACTAAAATGCTTTGATTATCAGACTCAGTAAGAAACACATGACAATCTTATAAGACTTATGAGAAACTCACTTAAATATGAATATGCAAGTAAGATATAAGAATAAAAGATAAACTATGCATACATTAATCAAAAGAAAAGGAATTATTAATATTGGACAAACCATACTTCAGAAAAAAAATAGGAAGACTAAAATGTTATATTCATAGTGATAAAGATTAAATTGAATAACAGCATAACAATCCTAAATGTGTATTCGTTCAATGACAATGCTCCAAAATTAATCAGGTATAATCTTACAGAATGAAAATAAAAGGATATATTTATGATTACAGTTAGTTTTGCATGCTCTTCTTAGCAGTTGATAGAATGAGTAAACAGAACATGTGTAAGGTTATACAAGTGTTGAATAACTATACGTCCACTAATGAATAAATGAATGAGTGAAGGCGGAAGTGAAGAGAGCCAAACTGTGGGAAATGATTTCATTTTGCTTCAGTTGTATATGTCAACTCTTAGATCTTCTACTAGAGTTCTGTTTTTAATTGATTATTCAATTGATGGAGAACACAGGAGAGAAGGGACTGAATCCAAGTTTAAGTAGTATCATCTTGACTGTCTTCAGATTGCAGATGATGACTTCAGAGACTACAGACTTCCAATTACCAAGCAGAACAAGATGAGTTATCACAGCTCTTCCTGATGACACTTTCATGCCAGGGCCACTCCTGCAGTAGACTGCCACCAGGCAAGCACTGACAAGGGCTGTGTCATGGTGAATCTTTCTATAACTTATCTGTCTTCCTGAACACTTATTGGAGCAATATAATTTTATTCCCATTTTATAGAGAAGAAAAAATGAAATTCTAAAACAGTTATACAAACTGACCAAGGAACGTTGAGTGGAGCTGAGCAACATGCAACCCAGACTCACCTTGGCTCGTGCTGCAGTCACCTAATTGTTTTTCTTTGCATCTGCTCCTGCTTTCCGCCAGTGTATTCTTCAGCAAGTGTTTAGGGGGATTGTTCAAAATGCAAGTCTAATCTTTTTCCTTCTCTGTTTAATATCTTCTCCACCTTCCTAGTGCTTTTGTGACCTCTACTCAATCTCATCTCCCTCCACTCTGTTTTCACACTCCGACATTCTAGCAATCTGAACCTCTTTCCACACCCTCCAAGAAATCTTGGGCTTTCTGCAACAGCACATCGCATGTGTTGGCCCCTGGGTGTCTGGGATGTTTTTCCACTTCTTCCCACATGTGTAAGGAATCCACTTGCTTAAACCTCTCTTCATGCTTCAACTCTCAACAGGAACACTACTTCCAACAACTTTCCTGGTCTACACTAGGTAACCTGAATGATATTTCCACACAAAGCTGTACCTTTTCTCCTGCAGGTGTGTGCACTTAATTATTTGAGTAATATATTTCTATCTCTAACTAGACACAGAGCTCACGAAGACAGAAAGTCTTGATATGTGCCTCTCTTAATTCTTGATACCTAACATAAAGTTTTATATGTAAATATTTGTTAAATTAATTAGTGAGGATGGATAGGGGAAGCAAAATGCAGAAATGAAGGACAAGAAAGAAAAAAAATATGGGGTATATTAAAGAATCCACCATCAAACTCAAGTATTTTACAAAACTAATCCAAAGACAATGAGTTGATTTATATAAATATTTTACATTTTACCAGCAGTGCCTCTAGTGCTTCAAGTACACTCCAATTTAGATAGAGTTGAGACAGCAATTTGACACATAAAAAGATTTCAAATGCATAGTTACGGCCACCGGAATGAATGGCAATTATCTTTTAAATTTCTGAATTTCGAAAGCAGCAACATCTCACCAACTAGTTCTTTTTATTTGAAGACTGTCTAGTTTTGGGATTAAAAAAGTAAAGGGGTGGTGAAATCAGACTTTTAAAAAATATTTTTAGATCAGACTTTTTAAATGATTTACCGTATTTTAATTTTGATGTGTCCTTGCTCTTCTAAGAGCTTCAGTTTCAGGGTATGACTATTGCCAAATCTTTTTAGCTCTCTCTGCTCTGGATCAGCTTCATTGATTTATACCTGCCAAGGCAAATTTTACACAATGCCATCACTGGTGTTAATACAGTCAATTGACAGTAATAGAATATTAGGAAAGCTAGGTACTCCTTAATCTCTGTATTTAGTATCTATTATTCAAGTCCATTAATAATAAATTAGTAGCTGACAAAGAAGCTTCCAATGTTTATTAATGTGCTCCCACCCATTCATAGATATTTCTGTATTCAATGTAACACATTTGAGGATATATCTGTGTCATACAAACTGTGTAAGAATTGTTTAAGCCAATGCACCCATTCATGTTTTCTCATAAACATGGTTGCTATGGGGCTCAAAGGAACAAGAAGTCCACTGAAAATATGGGGCACTGCAGGGGATTAAGTACATTTGAAGTGCTTAATTATTTTTAGTTTTCCTGCCTTATAAACACCTTTGAGAAAAGATATGTCTTAATTTAAACTTACCTCTTGTAATGCCAGGGACTTTGAGCTCTGCTAGGCCACATGATTGTCTTTGTTGGAGAAAGTCTTGCTAAAGCATAGTATAAAAGGAAATTAAAGCAGGACCTTAGTCCCAGGGGAATGCAGCTGGGACTGCACGAGATATATTTGAAAGAACAGTAGACATGAAGTCCAGACATAGCCAAAGGTGGTCCCTGGCATAGTCAAACAATTAAGCTCTCACTTATCTGTATTTTACTCCTCCCATTTCCCTCTTTTGTTTTTTGTAAAGAAAAGACTTTAATAAATAGAGAAAACTATGATCCAGGCTTCAGTCCTAGAGGCTGTGGCCCTCCGATCCCATAACTTTGTTTCTCTTTCATTCACTGCTCCTCATTTTCAGGACCTGTCTCCTCACAGAAACGAATCTTTGGCTCCTGAAAAGGGACCTGAAAATGAAAGTAGTCTTCGAGATGTCAGAAAAAGATTTCAGTGCCAAGTGAACCAAAGAAGAGTCAGACGGGTAAGTAAGCCTAGTCTCTGGGAATTTTGCATTGGGATTACCATGGAAAATTCCCTTTCTGAACAAGAATATGATCAAGTTCTAAAAACTTTGCTGAAAAGTTCTGGGGTTAAAGTACAACTTCAAACTGTCACCAAATTTTTTGCCTTAGTAAAACATTGCTATTGGTTTGAATTCAAGGGACATAATGTTTTAAATTTAAAACAACGGAGATTGGTTATGAAGGCTGTGAAATGCACTTATCAACAAGGGAATCCTATTCCTTTACGTGTTTGGTCTTCGTGTAATTTAATAAGTTTGGCTTTAGAATCCATGCAATATGAATCAGAACAGGAGATTTTGCCGTACAGGAAAAATGAAAAGGGCAAAGATAGTTCCAATTCTGAACTGGATGTTAGTTTACCAGAGGAGACTTTACTGCTTCAGGGGCAGGGGCCGATTATGGAGGATGAAGGGAAGTATGGATCTCTTGGAAACCTTTCTGCTACACTGAAACTTAACTTACCAAGGTCTACTGATAAATTGGTAGAATCTGACTTTCCTCCACCACCACCTTTCCCATTCTAGGCCTATTCTGTGGCACCGTCAGCCCCAGTATATGATAATTCTAACTGCTTTCTAGATCCACCTCAAATGACAATTAAAAAAATTTTGCTGATGACAGCAGTAATGAAGGCCTTTGTTCAAGCAAAACAAGGGGGTGATTTAGGTGCTTGTCAAGCTTTTGCTATCTACTCACTATCACCCAAATGTCAGGAGATCAGCAAAATTCCCACAGTTACATTAGCTATGACCATAACCCACTATCTTTTAAAACTATTGAGCAGCTAAAACAGGCTTGTGTATCTTATGGAGTGAACCCTCCTTATACTTTTGGGTTGATTTCAGGGTTTTCTTAATCTGAACATTTGATCTCTTGGGATTGGGAAATAATTGACTTTTGGCTCTTGGTTTTTCAGAATTCCTTCGGTGTAAAACATGGTGGAGATATGAAGTGGAGTTGACTTCCTGATGCAATGAACGTACTAACCCTTCAGTTTCTATTGCTGCTGATTGACTCAATGGTCCCAGGGGTTGGTTTGAAATAAATCAACAGCTACCATACGATGTCGTTGCTATTGTTCAGAAAACGATGCATTGTTTAAAGGTGTGGGAAAAGATTGGTCTTTCTGGTCAAACGGTTCCATCAGTGGTCAAAGTGCTAATGAACCTTATGTAGAATTTATAGGTAGATTTAAAGAAGAACTTCAAAAAATGGTGTCATGGGCTGGGACTATGTATAACTCAGTGGCACAGCACCTGCCTTAAAAGTGCAAGGTCCTGAGTTTAATTCAGATAAAACAAAACAAAACAAAACAACAACAACAACAACAACAACAACAACAACAAAAAACGGAGTCTCTATCAGATTTGAGGGACCTGTCTCCTCACAGAAACCAACAAATTCATCAGTTATTCCACATGGACCCAGTGAATTGGAACTCTTCAGACTCAGGTCCTCTTATCTTTGAGGTGAACACAGGTCAGACAGGGCCTGCAGAACATTTAGGTATTTGGGGAAGAAATAAAGAGTTGCTAGTATCATTGAAAAGAAACTGGCCACAAGATCCCCTGCCTAAGGAGCCCTGGCTCACTGATTCTTTGCTCTCATGAGTGATAAGGTCTGGATCTTTGATGTCCTCCACAGTGTGCTATGTTGAGGGCTTGGTCCCCAGTGTGGCAGTGTTCAGACTTGGGGTTTTGGAAGGAGCCTGAATCATTAGGGCTCTGATCTTATGAACAGATTAATTTATTTATGGGTTCACTGCATAATAGCTTTTCATTGGCAGGGCTTTATTATAAAGCAAGCTGTCACTCTGATTCCAGGTTGCCAGGAGGTGAGAAGGTTTGCTCAGCCACGTGCTCAGTGCCTTGATGTTTTATCTAAGCACAGGTTCAGAAATGAAGGGGCCAAAAGGCCAGGGACTGGAACCTCTGAAACCCATCAGGCAAAGCACACCATTCCTCTGTGAAGTGAA
Organism: Cuniculus paca; assembly: GCA_004365215.1. Classification (NCBI taxonomy): domain Eukaryota; kingdom Metazoa; phylum Chordata; class Mammalia; order Rodentia; family Cuniculidae; genus Cuniculus; species Cuniculus paca. Next base: position 21,760 of record RJWT010000927.1, read on the forward strand.
TTTTCTCAGATATTTTGTCACAATGATACAAAACTGACTAAACCATGAGGGATCCATTTTTAGCACTTAAGTTTTGAGAACTGTCTAGTGGCTTTCTGAGAAATGATTTTTTGTGGTTCCTTTCTAAGACAATATGGTTAAAATAGTCAAGGCTGAGTTCTGCTGCTTACAAAAATCTCCAACTGGAACACAGGCAGCAAAGCCAGGCAGACCTAGACCAAACCTGAATTGCTGTTTCCTAGAAGGATAATTTACTATGGCTCTAATTTCTAATTTAGGATTGATAGTCTCTCTCTGTCTTTCCTTTTTTAAAATAGAGTTTACATACCAAAAAGCTCATCAACTGAAAATATATGATCTCGCTGGGCATAACAATCAGTGTAATAGAATTTTAGCACATTGTACTCAAATCACTCCTAATCTCTTGCATATACTAACCATCACAGCACTGTGTGACTACTAATGGACATTGTTCTATGCAGCACAGAAATGTAATCATACGTGATCTTCATTTTTTTCACTTAACATGTGTTTTTGAAGTTCATTGTTATTGTAACAATACAATATTGTAGTTCCTTCTATTCTATTCATAAATACTATTACATTGCATGAACACACTTCCTTTCTTTCACTGAAGATTTTATAAGTTTAATGAAGAAGTACCATTTTAACAGAATTAAAGTACATAGTAAGGAAAGCACAACACATAATTTATGCTAAAACTAATTTAACAAACCCCAATTCCCTAAAGATAATCCCAGTAAAAACTTGAGTTCAACTTATCATTCATGAAAATAACATGGGAAATTTTTAAACAAAATAATAAGAAAGGTAATGCAGGAGTACATACAATATATTTATGCTTTGATTACCTGAGCTACTGTGTAATGGAGCATTCTTTAGCCTGGCAAAGAAGCTGAATGAGGCAAAAGGATGCCAAGTTCAAAGTCAGCTTGGGAAAATTATTCAGACACAAATTATTTTTTTTTAAGAAAGGACCAATGGTACATCACAAAGGTAGAATCCCCAGAGTGCAATACCCAGTTCAAAAAAATGTACTATGAAAATATCTATTTAAATGATGATAGCAACTTTTTCAGGAAAAAGAATCACAATTCTTGCAATACATGAAATAAAGTATTTAACACCCAAAATTCATATAGAAAGAAGTCATTGAGAACCTGAAAGTGAAACCAAAGGGGTCCTTGGGCAGAAATTGATATTATACAAGCTAAGGTGAACATGAACCTAGGAAATCAGAGACTTGTGTGGCATCTCACTGTCTCAGTTCCATATATTATGTCAGTTCTAACCCATGTAATAAAAAAATAAATACAACTGTTTAGAATTAAAAGTGCCATTTTTCACAGGTGTAATAATTGTGTATACATGCAATTCAGTGATTCAAACTTAGCACTCCTTCAGGCACAGGTATAAGATCTTTGCATTAGTCAGCCTGAAGGAGTTAATCTGTGTAACAGTCAGATTTTCTCCAAAGGAGACCTTTCCCTTTCCTTTCCTTGGGTGGAGATGGGTTGATCTGAATCTGTTATTTTCTCAGGTCTTCCATTTCCTGCAGCCAAGCAGTGGAAACCCCATTCTCGAGATGGTGCATTGCAGACCTGGAAAGTTCTGCATGAACTTGCTGTATCCCTTGCCCAAGAAGCATTGTTGGAAACCTGTCTGCTATGTACAGGAAGGAGTTCAGGCCACCTCCACTACACTGCTGCTCTGATGAAACACTTGGTTTCTGCTGCCCTAAATCCCTTGGATCCTGGTATGGCAAACAATAGTCCTAGAATGGCAACTGGTAATTCTACTGGCAACGCCAAGGCGGTTCCATAGTTTGGGTGCTGTCCTTGAAATGCTGCATATTGATAAGCAACCTTGTGCTCCTCTTGGTGCTGGTTATTTCCCTGTCCACTGGAAACATAATGGTAAAAGAAGGTCATAGAATGCTGTCTTTCCTTGTCTTACACTTGGCACTTTCAAAATACTGCATAGATTCATTAGGATGAATAAAAGTGTCTGGTGTGGAGGTGGAAGAAGGTCCACTTGCTGGTGCACCTTGGTACCCCAACGCACGTATTGATTACATGTTAGTGCTTGTGACCACAAACTCACATGAGCTCATGTGTCCATTGGGAATCTTCTGTGTGTCCACTAAAGACATCCAGCTCTATGTAGTATTCTCAGGTGAAGCAACAAAGCCTACTCTGTGGAGGTTTGTCACATTGTTCCTGGATATTTCTGGAGACCAGGAACGGAGAGCCTTGGACAGAGAACACATTTCATTTCCTGATGCCAAAAATATATATTTCTCTTGTGATAGTCTGTGTCTTTTACAGAGGAACCAACTGTCAATGACAATAGATTTGATTGACCAGTTCTTCCCTGGTTGTGAAATCAGGTAAGGATTCTGTTCAAATGATTGTTTCAGAATCTGTAATGTGTCCTTTGTAAATTTGTGTGAAGGTCTTCCTTTCTCCATTCCACGTTTTTTTTTTCTTCTCTTTTATTTTGATTATCTTTTTTACCTGAATATCCTTTGGAAGCTATGTCAAATGTCCAGTGCACCTTTTCCAAGTAAGAGTGCTACCTAAGGTCACTCTAAATACTCTTGCTTTCCAAGGTGAAGTAAATATGGAAAGCATCCCCTTTTCTTTTTCATTCATCTGTGGATAGATATTTGAGACATTTGGCTATTTTGAATGATTTTGTTATGAATGTTCATATACAAGTTTTTGCATGGACGTTTGCTTTTGTTTCTCTTGGTTAAAGAGTTAGTCATGGAATTAGTGAGTCATGTGGTAATTCTGTGGTTAACCTTTTAAAAATTGATTAGACTTTTAATTATGTTCTGACATGTGTTTATTCAATAGTACAGGGCAGAGATCTTCCTCCAGGTTATTATATGAAAATTCATTTCACTCCATTATAGTTATAGCAATTAGCAATTTTTCTTATATGCAATTTCCTTATTTAACTAGTACTGCATGCCATACTTTTCTGCATTAAATTTAATTTCAAGTACTTTTTGTTATATTGATACATATTAGTAATGCAGAATAATGAGATTTTTTGACATATTAATACATGTATATAGCATTCTTCAACTCTTTTCAACCCCATTTCTCCATCTCCTTTTCCTGGGTCCCCCTCCATAATCTCTAAAAGTCTTTTTTGTTTCATATCATGTCATCTTTGATTCAATTCTGGGTTCATTTATGTTTAGATTGCTCATATAAAGCAACATATGGTTATTTAACCTGAGACTGGCTTGTTTTGCTAAACATGAGAGTCTGTACTTTTAATTTTTTTTCTATAAATGACATGATTTTTCTATCTTCATGGCCAAAAAATACTCCACTGTGTATATACACCACATTTTTCTTTATCCATGATTCTGTTGATGATCATCTAAGTTGTTTATACAGTTTAGACATTGTGAATTGCACTACTATAAAGATGGGTATGCATGTGTCATTATGGTATGCAGTGTTTAATTATTTTGTGATTATATCAAGGAGTGGTATAGTTTGATCAAATTTCACATCTGTTTTGTGTTGTTTGAGCAATTTCCATACTGATTTCTACAGTGGTTGTGCTAGCTTACATTCTCACCAACAGTATAGGGGACCTTCGTTTCCCCACACCCTAGCCAGCATTTATTGGGCTGGTTTTTTTGATGATAGTCATTCTGATTGGGGTGAGATGGACTCTCAGTGTAGTTTTGATTTACATTTCTGTAATGACTAAAGATGTTGAATTTTTTCTGACAGTTATCAGACCTTTGTACATCTTTTTAGAATTTTCTATTCAAGTCATTTGTCATTAATTAACTGGGTTACTTGTTTTTCTTACGTTAAGTTTTCTGAGTTCCTTACATACTCTAGGTATTAACCCTCTATCAGAAGAGGGTTAACCAAACTTTGCACCCATTTCACAACTGACTCTTCACTCTATCAATTTGTTTAGTCTATTGATTCTTGCTAGAGTTTCCTGTGTGATTGGAGCCCTATTCAGGAAGTCATTTCCTGACTCCGTGGCTTCAGTGTTTCCCCAAAGTTTTCTCCCAGCAGCTTCAAAGCTTCTGTTCTTGTGACTAGGTCTTTGATCTGTTTTTATTTCATATTAGTACAGATTGAGAAGTATGGATCTAATTTTAGTCTTCTGGATGTGGGCATCCAGTTTTCCCAGTGCTGTTTGATAAAGAGACTCGCTTTTCTCTTATGTATGTTTTCAGTTCCTGTGTCAAAAATCAGATGACTATACTTTCATGGGTTTGTTTTTGCATCTTCCATTCTATTGGTTTAATTTACATGCCTGTTTTTGTGTCAGTACCATTCTGTTTTTGTTACTATGGTTTTGTAAAATAATTTGAATTTGCATATTGTGATGTCTCCAACATTACTCTTTATGTTCAGGACTGCTTTGGATATTTTGTGCTTTCATGTGAATTTTGGGATTGTTTTTCTAGTTCTGTGTAGAGTGTTGTCGATATTTTAATAAGGATAACATTGGCTCTGCACATCATTTCTGGTAAATGGCCACATTAATAATAATAGTTTTATCTACCCATGAACAAGGGAGTTATTTCCAAGGTAGTTCTGATGTCTTTGATTTTTTTCTTCAGTGTCATAATTGTCATTATGAAGGTATCTCATATTTTTATTTGTTATGTCTAATTATTTTTAAAAATAGAATTGTTTTCCTTATTTCTTCATTATTTATCTACAGAAAAGCTACTTGTTTTTGTGTGTTGATTTTGTGTCTTGCCACTGCTGAATTTATCAAATTGGCAATCATTCAGGTAGAATTTTTAGAGTCTTCTATGTAGACCATAATATTGTCTGAAAGTAGGAAGAATTTGACTCTTCCTTTCTTACTTGTACTCTTTTTTTAATTTTAAAGAGAATAAAGCAAAGCAAAACAAAGCAAAACAGAAAAGAGTTAAACATAATATAGTACTTCAGAACAGAACACTGCAAGCTATACAGGTTTTCAAAACATAACAGGAGATTAATAATGGTTACCCTAGTGTCTCTTGTTTTCTTCAAAATGGTTGTTCATACATTTATAGACAATAAACTCAAACAAAACAAAGTAATATAAAACCAGATAAAACAAAAGAGCATTACAGGCCTTCAAGTCGGACAACAAGAAACCAGCAATGGCTACCGTAATGTCCCATTTTTCAAAAGAGCTGTTCCTATCTTCTCACATATTGCAATCAAATAGTAGGAAAGGGACTTAAACCAGTCAAATCAAAGAATAAAAGTGCTATTGGACTTAAGAACCTTTTCTCCATATTTATCAGGAATTGTGTATCTTATTGAGTCTTTCAGTTTCTTACACTAGGGAGATGATGTGGTATTTACACATGTGTGTTTGTTTTATTTCACTTATGAGTATGGTCTCAAGTTGCATCCATTTACCTATAAAAGCCTCAATGTGATCATTCTTTATAGCTGAATAGTACTCCATTGTATATAAGTACCACATCTTCTTTACCCATTCCTCAACTGATGGGCATTTGGGTTGTTTCCAAGATTTGGCTATTACAAATTGTGCTGCTATAAACATGGGTGCACATACATCACTGTGGTAAGATGATTTCACTTCTTCTGGGAATATGCCCAGAAGCAGAATAGCTGGGTCAAATGGGACTTCCAGTCCTAGCTTTTTGAGGAATCTCCCGACTGATTTCCATGGTGGCTGCATGAGTCTGCACTCCCACCAACAGTGGAGAAGGGTTCCTTTTTCTCCACAGCCTCTCCAGCATTTATTGTTGGTGGTTTTCTTGATCCTGGCCATTCTTTCTGGAGTGAGATGAAATCTCAGAGTTGTTTTAATTTGCATTTCTCTAATGACCAATGATACTGAACATTTTTTCGTGTATTTATTTGCCATTCATATTTCTTTAGCTGAGAAGTATGTTTTCATCTCAGATGCCCATTTCTGGATTGGTTCTTTGAATTTCGAGGGCCTGATATTTTTTAATTCTTTATATGTTCTAGATAGAAAACTTTTGTCTGAAGGGCAGTTGACTAAAATTTTTTCCCAATTTGTGGGTTTTCTTTTCTCTCTGTTGGAGATTTCTTTTGACATGCAAAAACTTTTTAACAAGACAAGATCCTAATTGTTGATTCTGGGAAGTGTCTCCCGTGCAGTTTGACTTTTGTGCATGAATTCTCCACCTACCCCTATGTTTTCAAGATTTCTACCTACTTTGTTTTCCAGCAGATTTAGTGTTTCTGTTTTAATATTTAGATCTTTGATCCATTTTGACTTTAGTTTAGTGTATGGTGATAGGCTTGGGTCTAATTTTAGTTTTCGGCATATGGAAAGCCAGTTCTTCCAGCACCATTTATTAAAGAGGCTATCTTTCTCCCAGTGAACATGTTTGGCCCCTTTGTCAAAGATAAGGTGGCTGAGTGTGTTTGTACTTGGGGTTGTATCTTCTAATCTATTCCATTGATCCTCAGGTCTGTTTTGACTCCAGTACCATGCTGATTTTATTACCTTACTTTTATTCTTTTTCCTTCATTTTCTTGCCTAACTTCCCTGGCTGAAGTTTCAAGTACTATATCAAACTGGAGTGGTGAAAATGGTACCCTTGTCTCATTTCTCATCCTGGAGGAATTGCTTTCAGTTTTTCACTTTCAGTATGATGTTGGCTATGGGTTTGTCATGTATGACTTTTATCCATATGAGGAATGATACTTCTATACCTATTTTCTTCAGAGTTGTTGGTATGAAGGGGTGATGCATTTTGTCATAGTTTCCTATCTATTGACATGACCATGCAATTTCTAACTTTGATTCTGTTTATATGGTGTGTTACATTTATTGATTTATATATGTTGAACCATCTTGCATTCCTGGAATGAAAACAAGTTGGTCATGATGTATATAGCCTTTTAGATGCGGTGCTGAAATATGTTCCCAAGAAACTTACTGAGGATTTCTGTGCTTATGTTCACCAAAGATATTGTAGTACAGTTTTTTTTCTTTTCTTTCCTTTTTTTTTGAGTTCTTATGAAGTTTGTGTTTTGGATGCATACCTTTGTTTCTTAGTCCATGGAAAACTTTGTGAAGCACTGGTGTTATTTCTTCTTTAAAGGTCCAATGCTATTTACCTGCAAATCCATTAAGTTCTGGACTGTTTTACATTCAGACAGTTTTAATAAATATTTCATGCTCATTGCATGTTATCATTCTATTTAGATTTTTATATCCTCTTTGTTAAACTTTTTTATGTCATATGTGTCTAGGAGTTTAAACAATTTCTTTCAGTTTATCCAAGTTTTCAAAATAATTTCTAATAATCTTGTTCATTTCACTGGTGTAGTAATTTTATTGGTTTGGGTCTTTTCTTTCTTTTGTCAAGTTGGGTTAAAGATTTATCAATCTTGTTTGTCTTTGCAAGGAACCAATGCTTTATTTCATGATCCTATTTATTGTTATCTTAGTCTCTGTTCTATTAACTTCTGCTCTGATTTTATTATTTCTTTCCTTCTCCTGGATATGGGTTTTATTTTTCTTGTTTTTCTTGGATGCTGGCATCCATAATTATGTTATTTATTTGAGCTTGCTCTGTTTTTCCAATGCAAACACTCGTAGTTCATAGGCATAAGCTTTCCCCTTCAAACTACTATCACTGTGGCCCAAAGTGCCTTTTATGTTGCATTTCCATTGTCATTTGATTGTAGGAATTTTAAAAACTTCTCCCATGATGTCTTCAGTGATCCCTGGCTATTTAAGTCTATGACTGACACTCTAAGTACTTGATTTGAATCTTCATTTTACTGTGATACACTGGAATTCATGGGATTGTTTCATTTTCTACGTTTACTAAGACATGCTATAAGGGCTAAAAAATGATCAGTTTTAGAGAAAGTTTAATTGGGCAACTGAAAAACATATGCATTCTGCTGTTACCGAATGAGATATTCTAAGTGTCTGTTAGACCAATTTGATCTTTAGTGTAGTTAAAATTGATGTGTCAACTTTTTATCTGATTGACTTATCTGTGAGAATGCGATGCTGAAGTCACTCAGTATGATTGTAATGTGGTCTATGTGATCCTTTATGTTAAATTGTGTTTGTTTTAGAAAATTGGGTGCATAGAATATATGTGTATGCATATAATAAAACCTTGGTATCCAAGCATAATTCATTCTGGAAACATGCATATAATCTAGAGGTCTTGTATATCAATGCAAATTTTCTCGTAACAATAATGGAAACTTAGATGATTTGTTACACAACCCAAAAAATTCATATAAAGTGATTATGATACTGTTAATATGTTTAAAAACTAAAGAAAATACAAAATATATACAAAACAAACAAACTAATCTTCACTCACCTTTAAAAATTTTTGTGGCTGATGTGAGAGAGACAAGAAAGAGGAGGATGGCTGTTGGCACATGCCTAGAATTCCAGAGTTTGGGAGCCTGAGACAGGAGGGTTGCTGTGAGTTTGAGGCTAACCCGAATTACATAGCAAGACCCTGTTTCAAAAAACTGAAAAAAAAAAGACAGAGACAGAGACACAGAGAGAGAGACAGAGGAGAATTATTGCCTAGGATGATTTTCACTATCATTGATGGAATCACTGCTATCTATTGGCTCAACAGTATTTTTCTTTTTGTGTGAGTTTTACAAGGAAACTATCCAATGAAGCTTGCTTTTCCTTCCTTTTGAGGACTTTGAGGAATGGTGACATTGCATGGGTGTTAAACAGATCCACCACTCGAACTGCTACAGACTTATTTAGGTAGTGTTTTTCTACAAAATTTTGCACTATTTCCCATATTTTGCACATCTCCCTCATCTCATTTATAGTGAGGAATTTCTCGGTTTTTTCTTCTCCTCTTCTCCAGAGGATATCTCTTGCATAAACTCTTGCTGGAAGAAGGCATCATCCATAATCAGCCAGGAGTGGAAGGAGAGAGAGAGAGAGAGAGAGAGAGAGAGAACAAGAACCATTGGCTCAGTTGTAATCATGTGACATTCGGCATCACGTACTAATTGTATTGCAAGACACTGCTCATTTTTTTTTTATTTTGAAGAGAACAAAACAAAACAGAACAAAGCAGATCAGAATAGAACAATGTAAGCAGTGCAGGACTACAAAACAAGACAACAAGAAATCAAAAGTGGCTACCATAGTGTCTCTTGTGTCCTTCTAAATAGTTGTTTATTGCTTCACACATAATAAATTCAAACAAAACAAAATAGTATATAACCAGTCAGAACAAAAGAATGAAAGCATTACAAGCCTTCAAAACCAGACAATAGGAAATCAACAATAGCTACCATATTGTCTCTTGCTTTCTTCAAAATAGGTGTCCATACCTTCTCACATATTGCAATCAAATAATAAAAAACAGGCTAAAACCAGTGAAATCAAAGAATAAAAGCATTATTGGACTTCATTACATGATGATAAGAAGTCAGCAATGGCTACCAAAAGGTCTCATTTTCTTCAAAGTAGCTGTTCTCATACCATCACACATATAAAATCAATTCTTATAAACTCTTTCAGAGTAGTTCTAGGCATGTGTAAGCCTATTCATGTACATATATCCTTTCTATGTTAAAGGGAATAACAAAACAAAACACAAGAAACAAAAGAGACAAAAGAATAACAATAACCCAAAACAATTATAATATGGGTTTTCAAAGCAAGGTAGTAGGAATATAACAAAGGTTATAATTTTCTAGTTATCTTCAAAAGAATTACTCAGATTACCAGATACAGACATGTGAAATTCATCTAATCCTATGAATGTTAATTGTTTTGATCCAAGAACTAACAGAATTAATAGTACAATCATCTTAGCTATCTTATGTGTACATATACAAATTTATATCTTTTTTATTTTCCTTCTATTCTCCTTTTCCCTATCTGAGTTACTTTTTTCCCTTTGACCAGTTTCTTACCCTTTCACAATATTTATTGAACATTTTGTATCTTATTTACTCTTTCAGTTTCTTATACTAGGGAGATAATATGGCATTTACACATGTGGGTTTGATTTATTTCATTTATGAGTATGGTCTCAAATCACATCCATGTACATATAAAAGCCTGAATGTAATCCTTCTTTATAACTAGGTGGTACTCCATTATAAAAAAAGTACCACATCTTTTTTATCCTTTCCTCAGTTGATGGACATTTGGGTTGTTTCCAAGATTTGGCTATTACAAATTGTGCTGCTATAAACATGGGTGCACATATATCATTGTGGTATGTTTTCAGTTTTTCTGGGAATATGCCTAGAAGCAGAATAGTTGGGTCATTGGGACCTCCAATACCAGCATTTTGAGGAACCTCTAGACTGATTTCCACAGTGGTTACACCAGTCTACATTCCCACCAACAGTGAAGAAGGGTTTCTTTTTCCCCAAAACCTCTCCAGCATTTGTTATTGGTTGTTTTCTTGATCCTAGCCAGTATTTCTGGAGTGAGATGGAATCTCAGTGTTGTTTTAATTTGCATTTCTCTAATGATCAATGATGTTGAACATTTTTTCAATACCGAATGTCACATAGGGACTGAAAAGGGTGAAATCACTACAGACCCTGTAGAAATACAGAAGATCATCAATACCTACTTTGAAAAACTTTACTCTGATAGATTTGATAACACAGAAAAAATGGACAGATTCCTAGAAACATGTGAATTACCAAAACAGGATCAAAAAGATGTGAAACAGCTGAATAACCCAATTTCAGTTAAGGAAATTGAAAATGTAATTAGAACCTTCCCAACAAAGAAAAGCCCATGTCCTGATGGGTTCACAGCTGAATTCAACAAGAAATTCAGGGAAAACTTAATGCCAACACTCCTCAAACTCTTCAAGGAAATTGAAAGGGAAGGAAGTCTCCCTAACTCATTCCTGGAAGCAAGTATTACCCTAATACCAAAACCGGAGAAAAACCCAATGAAGAAAGAGAACTACAGGCCAATCTCCCTAATGAACATAGATGCTAAAATCCCTAATAAAATGCTGGCAACAGAATACAGAAAGTCTTAAAAAAAATTATACACATGACAAACTGTGATTCACCCCAGGAATGCAGGGATGGTTCAACACATGAAAATCAATAAATGTAATATACAATATCAATAGGGCCAAAGATAAGAATCACATGATGATCTCAATAGATGCAGAAAAAGCTTTTGGTAAAATCCAACACTCATTCATGATAAGAACCCTATGGAAAATCGGAATAGATGGTCTTTCCCTCAATCTGATAAAAGCCATGTATGATAAACCAACAGCCAGCATCATAATAAATGCTCAAAAACTGTAAGCATTCACACTAAAATCAGGAGCAAGACAAGAATGTCCACTATCACCACTCCTATTCAATATAGTGGAAACATTAGCCAGAGCAATTAGACAAGAGAAAGAAATAAAAGGAATAAGGATAGGAAAGAAAGAAGTTAAAATATCATTATCTGCAGATGACATGATACTTTACATAGAACATCCACAAAACTCCATTGAAAGACTTGTTGATGTAATAACCAAATTGTTCGTGTTGAAAAGTCTGCTGTTATTCTGATGGATTTTCCTTTATATGTGATTTGTTTCTTTTCTCTAACAGCTTTTAATATTCTCTTCTTATGCTGAATTTCCAGGATGTTGATTATTATATGTCTTGGTGTGGATTTGTTTTAGTTATGGCTAATTGGAGTTCTATATGCTTCACTTAAATGCATGTCGGTTTTCTTTCCCATGTTTGGGGAAATTTTTGGCTATTACTTCTGTAAAGTCTTTTTATATCATTTGCGTTGTCTCCTTTTTCCTTTACATCTATCAATCTTATACTGGTTTTCTTGGCATCATCTTGCAGGTGTTGAATTCTTATTTCCTGATTCCTAGTTGTTTTTAAAAAATGTTTCCTTTCTTGTTCACTAGCTGCAATCTTGTCTTCTAGGTCTGAAAGTCTATTTTCACATTCATTGAGGCAGTTTTGCCAGCTTTTGCTAGAATTTTTGATTTCCTGGATATATCTTTGAATCTGTTTCATGTATTCTAATTCTTGCCTGTATTGTACACTCAAGGTTTCCATCATTTTGCAGTGCTCCTCTATTTGTGAACTTGATGTCTTCTTTAGATGTGTTCAGCATTTCTTTCTTTACATTTATCATTTCTTGTTTTACCTGGGAGATTATTTCTAATCTGAGTTCCTTTGCAGCATCATTGAGCTGTTTCTTTACTTCAGTTGCTGTCATTTCAGAAGTTTCAGGTATGTGGCTTATACTTTCTTCTATGTCCATGTCTCTTAGGCTTGTTTGGAATAGACTGGAGGCTTGAGATTGCATTTTGCTCTTTCATCTTGTCATTTTCCTGTATTCCCCTGTGACAGCCAAATGCAAACCCATAGTTGTTTCCTGGGTTGAGGATGACTGCCTGTACTGCAGGGAGATCCCCAGCTGAGAAGGCGTCATTAGTCAGGCCTTAACCGATCCTTTGTGGCACTCAAAGGCTTCCTGAGAGAGGAGAGTATGCTGACCAGAGCTTCAGCACACCCTTGTTGGCATGCCAAGGCTCCCTGGCTGCTTGAGGTTGCTGGGCAGGGCCCTCCCAGGTTCTGAGTGGCATATCAAGGCTGAACAGTTAGGTGGAGCATCCTTTCCAGATCCTCAGCTCAAGCAATGCAGCCCACTGAAGGTCCCCAGCTGCTTGGGGTCCCTGGACAGGGCCCAACCAGGATCTGAGACACTTACCAAAAGTCCCCAGCTGCCTGGGCCTCTTGGTGGGGCCCAGATAGGGACCCAGCATTGTACTAAGTGTCTCCGGCTGTTTGAGGTTGCTGGGCAGGGCCTCAGGGATGTTCAAAAGGTCCCTGGTTGTTTGGAGACAGTGTGAGGCCCTACCAGGTTCTGCGTGTGTTTGCAAGGCTACACAGCTAGGCAGAGCTCGCTGTGCAGACCTTCAGCTCTGACACTGCTCATTTATAAAGTTAAAATTTGTTAGAAATGTTTGGTCATCTTACAGAAGACTGGCAGAACAAGTTATAATCCAAGGTTTCATTCTGTGTGTGTGTGTGTGTGTGTGTGTGTGTGTGTGTATTATCTCTCCTTGCTGAATTATTCACTTTACAAATACATAGTGACCATAGGCAGTGTCCTCCTTTGTCTTCTATGGCTAGCTTGATTACTGCCTTATCAGATGCAACCATAGCTACTCTCGTATTTTCCATCCTTTCTTTTCCAGTTGTGTATGTTGCAGTTAAGGTGTTTATCTGGAGGCAGTGGATAGTAGGTCTGGTTATTTAATCCAACCTGCCAGTTCATGTCTTTTAATTGGAGAATTAAGACCACTTACACTGTGTTATTATTGAAAGGTATCTACTAACTCGTGTCACTTATTGTTTTTCTAGTGTTTGATTCATTCCTGATTTTTATTCATTACCTCTGTCAATGAGATATATTCTTTTCCTTGGTCTTGTGGTTGTGACTGTTCTCTTCCTCTGTGTGTCATCAAAGAGGCTGAATTTTTTTTTTTTACATTACCACCAGCCATGAATGAGAGTTCTCATTTCTTTTTCTTAAATTTATTTTAAAGAGAATAAAACCAAGGAAAATAAAACCAATCAAAACAAACCAGGGTAAGTGATACAGGACTTCAAAACATTATAAAATCAACAATGCTTATCATAATGCCTTTTGTTGTTTTCAAAATAGCTGCAGATACCTCCAGACATAATAAAAATCAAACAGAACACAATAGAATAGAAACAACAACAACAAAACAATGGATGCAATAAAGGACTTCAAAACAAGACAATAGTAAATCCAAAATGGTTACCATAATATATTCTGCTATCTTTGAAATAGCTGCTCATGCCATCAGATATAACATAATCAAACAAAACAAAAGAAAATAAAACCCAACTCAACAAAACAATGAAAACATTATAAGACTTCAAAACAAGACTATAGGGAATCAACAGTGGCTACCACCCTCAGAAGGAGACCCCTCCTAGATGCCATGCTGCTTACCACTATCTTCTCAATAGATGACGAGACTACTAGCCCTAGACCTGCAAGGTCAGTGAAACACCAAAGCACCACTGGCATCCAGTTCCATTTCACTTCACTAGCTATCATCACAGCCTGTGTCTCTCTGGATTAGCCGGTTGCTTACAGCATGGCAGGATTGCTACTTCTTGTTTGTTAGCCCGTGAGCATGAAGGGGCTGGGATCTGGCTGTCCCACTGCTGGTGGTAGCCTGCATATGGCATTGGTTCACAGGCAGACCTTGCTTCCTGGTGGGGCCTTGTTTTCTCGCCTCACAGTCTGCAAATGGCACTGACTCATGGGGAAATGCTTGGGTCTGCCCACTCCAGCAGTGGCCTGCACATAGCACTAACTCCCAGGCAGGATTTGTGCTCTCCCCTACAGTCCATGAATGGTACTGACTCATGGGGAAAGGCTTGGGTCTGGTTGTCCTCACTCAGATGGTGGCCCGCACATGGGGCTGGTTGCCGGGGGCGGGGGGGGGCTTGTTCTGAGAGTTCCCATTTCTCTTCATCCTCATGAATACTTCTGATTGTATTTCCCTTCTTATTATAAACATTATCAGGGGAAAGAAGTAATATCTCAATGAGGTTTTGATTTGTATTTTCCTATTAGCACATGAGTCATTCATATATTATCTTAGGAAACTATTCAAATTGTTCATTTTTTCAAATTTGATTATTTAAACCAGTTTTTCAAATATGATTATAATTATCAAATTGCAAGTATTCTAGATAAAAGAACCACATTAGTTGTATGATTTCTAAGTACATAAACTGTTTGCAGAATAAAAAATGTTCTAATTTCAATAAAAGCTAATTATTTATTTTCTGGGATCTGAGAAATTATCATTGAACTCAGCACCATGAAAATTTATTTTCATGTTTTCTTCTGAGTTTATATTTTTAGGCTTTACATTTATTTTTCTCAGATATTTCAAGTTTTGTACATAGTATAAGATTTGGTGTTGGGCCAGGGATCTAGCTCAGTGGCCTAAGTGCCTGCCTGGCAAGCACAAGGTCATGAGTTCAATGCCCAGTGCTGCAAAAAAAAAAAAAAAAAAAAGATTTGGTGTCTACATTAATTCTTTTAAATTTGTATATCCAATTATCTCAACATCATTTCCTTTTTTTCAGTTTTTCAGTTATACTATTTTTTATATTTTAAAGAGAACAAAAACCTAACAAAATAAAACAGAATAAAGCAAATCAAAGCAAAACAGTGAAAGTGATACAGAACTTCAAAACAGGATAATAGGAAATCAACAATGGCTACCATAGTATATCTTGTTATCTTCATAACAGTTGCCCATTTCATCATAAAAACCAAATAGAGAACAGAATAAAGCCAATCAAAACAGAACACTGAATAAAAGAAAATAATAAAGCAGAACAAAACAGAACAATATTGCATTTCAAAAACAAGACAAAAAGAAATCCCCCATATTTGCTATAATGCATACCATTATCCTCTTAATAGATGCTTAGACTACTGGCTGTAGGTCTGCAAGGTCAATCAAACAATAGAAGTACTAAGTTGTTTTTGTACCTCAGTTGGTATCAACTTAGCCTCTGAATCAGCCAGTTGCTCATGGGCTCAGGGTGGGTGGTGGTGGTGTTTGTTGTGCGTCCTTGTCTCTCAGCCCATGTACCTGTTGGCTCAAGGAAAGGGTGAATTGGCTTCTTGCTGTACTCCTCCCAGACCCAGCATGGCTTCTGCAGACTCCTCAACATCATTTCTTGAAAATATTCTTTTCTTACTGAGTTGCTTTGGCAACTTTATTGAAAATTGATTACAAATGTAAGTATATTTCTGCATCCTTGATTCTATTTCATTGTTCAATAGGCAATCTTTAGACAATTTCTACATTACCTTGATTATGTAACTTTGTAGTAACTTTTAAAATTGATAATTGAAAGGCCTAAAACTGTTCTTCATCAAGATTGATTTAACTGTTCTGGATTCTTGCCTTTACACATGAATTCTAAATCATTGTATTAATTTATTAGAAAGGCATCTGGAATTATGAAAAGGATTGTATTACATCTGCCCATAATAGAATGTTGCTTCCTAAATAATATTTCCTCTTTATGTATATTTGATGTCTTTTCTCACACTGTATTTCACTTCTTTCAACAATGTGTTATAGTTTTCAATTTAAATGTCTTACATTTTTATTATATTTATTTCTAAGTTTTTTTCATATTTTCATGATATTGTAATTGCCTTGTTTTCTTAATTTCATTGCTGCATTGTTTATTGCTGCTCGTATGTAGAAATACAACTGATTTTTCTATGTCAATCTTATGATCTGTAACCTCTTTTACCTCATTTATTAGTTGTAATATTTAGTGATCTCTTTAGAATTTTCTATATATAAATTCATATTGTGTGTGAGCAAAAATATTTTCACTTCTTTTGAGTCTCCATAATTTTTTTCCTTGCTTATTTTTCTGACGAGCATCTCCTACAAAATGCTGGCCTGAAGAGGAAAGATCAAGCATTTCACCATAATGTGTGGTATTACTTGAAATCTTTGTCTCTCTTTGTGTTGTCAAAATGAATAACTGCTATAATATTATATAAGTAAATTGTCTTGAATGATTTTTAAAATATAATATGTAGCAGTGGTTGAAATTTAAGTTGAGATTGGCATTTAATGAGCACTTCCCCTTCTATGGATTATATTTTATCACCTTTTACATTAGCTAAGCACCTATATAAGTTAAGTTGCTTCTTCTAAAACCAATCTCCATTTTAATTAAATCATTTGTTTCATTGTCTAAAAAATAACTTTCAAAACCTGCTACATTCTGGACATGGTTTTACACAGGCAGTTTACATCAGATCTAGACATGTAGAGATGATATCACACAGGTTAGCTCCTACCTTCATGGAGAGGACCATCTGGTGTGGAGCTACTTTATAAATGCATAAGTAAAAGCAGATCATAAATAATTACAATTTATTATTAGAACTGTGAATAAAATGAAGACGTGACCATGGGAAGAAGACTCCCATTACAGTCAAGGCTCAAGGAAGTTCTGGGAAGAAAGTAATTAAAGCAAACTCCAAAAGATAAAGTGACAAACATAGAAGAGAGGGATAAGAAGAATCCAGCCAGAGGGTGCTGAATATGTGATATATTGAATCTAAAAGACTAGGATAAGCATCTGAATAAGTGCAGATGTTTTTATAGGATGCACGATGACCACAGAGTTGAAAAGAAGTGGGTGAATGCAGGACTCGCCAGTGTATTAGGTAAAAGTGAGGACGCTGATGAACTAGGAGGAAATCATTAGATTTCTACTTTTCGCAATTGAGTAGAAAACAACAGCATCTACAAAGGTGAAAAAAGTGTGGATGGTGTATGTTTAAAGTAGACAAAGTAACCTACCGTGTACTTAAAAATCTTTTTTTCTCATGGGCAGTGATCCCATTGTATTCATTATTATTTTTTTTTCGTATTTTGTTCTATGTTAGCATTACTTAGCATTTTTTTTTCTTTGCAGTTTACTAAGTCCAGCTCAAACTAACATAAGTAAGACAGGAATTTATTAGAACACTGAAGCTCTTTATAACTAAACAAGTTGCAGGAAGGAAGAAACGCGTCAGGATCTCAAACACAAATGGCAACTGAAACTTGAATGCTTTGGGAAATGTGCAATATTACCTTCCTCCTTTATGCATGCCTAATTCATCCATTTATCTTTCCTGTTTTTATAGACCTGCTGTGTCCACCTAAGAGACAATATGGCCCATATCCTTACCTTTTTTGTGTTTCACCTCATGTTGCATGGAAAGACAGGTATTTGTGGAAAATAGATTATTTAGTCAAAGCATTGAACTTTAGAGTACATATATGATTTCCTCTTTGACATTCATGCTCCTTAAATTTCCCCCCACCACCTTGCTTAAGTTATGCTTATTAATTTTCAGCTTCTTTTTCTTTTCCAGATTTGACATGTTTAAATATCACACTCGACAATATCCTTGGCTCCAGTTCAGATACAAACCTAAACGAGTTTAGACTAATCAGCACATCAAACTGACCCATCTAAGCCCTACACAAAGTGATTGATAGGCATAGATACACATACCTTAGCTGGTACCAGTGTAAGAGAATGAACACCAGACCATATTTGGGAGTAAGTAGTAGATTCTCTGTTCCCCTGGATTGTGTGGTTTAAGGATATGGGTTTGGAATTGTAGTACCAGTTGGTATTGTGAGGAAAATACCGGCATATTGTGGGATCTATGGAGTGGAATTAGAGAATGATGTGCACATCATGGATGTAACAAATCACAAACAAGCAGACACTGAGGTCTGAAGCACTTCTATTGAGTTCCTTGACTATGAATTCAATAATACTTTGGAATCTTCACCCACAGAAGCACATGTGTTCCTTTTACTATGGTTTAAGTTAAATCTATGTCATTTATATCCGAGAGTTTGAAATAAGAGTACATTTCGAGATATATCAGCTACTTGGCTCTTAAGACTAAAAATCTCATTAATGAGACTCACTGGCATGAGTCAAGTGTCAACTTTGAAGTAATTAATTGTAAAGAGGGTATAAATACAGTAGTCATGTAAGAATGTTGGTCTCGTTGGGACTGTGTTTGGGGAATTTAAAAGGGTAATTTAAAGAAGAAGGTGGCGACTGGGCTAGGAATATGGTTGTGTAACTCTTAACTGACACCTCAGAGGATCTCTAGATAGTGTTTTATCCAGGAAATATCAATAAACTATGACTAAATAATGTCCTTTGCACAATTCTCCCTGGCTTTACTGAAATTGCCTAAATTTCAATGGCTCTCATACACAATTATAAATTCCACAGCTTAAGAGTCAGAGACAATTATGTTTATGCTCCAGATGTGGCCATCTATCTTTGTGACTGATGAAACTCCATTTCACAGTCTGTCAAGTAAAAATGTTAAATGCACTTTGTTGGGGCTTTTTAATTGTTTAAGATAATAAATGAGTTGAGACATTGCAAATATTAGCTATGTAAGAAGCAATCAGTAATTGTTTTGTTGTTTTGTTTTGTTTTGTTTTGAGACAGGGTCTCACTATGTAGTTCAGGCTGAATTTGACCTCACGATATAGCTCAGGCTGGCCTGGTACTCACAGTGTTCCTCCTGCCTCAGCCTCTTGCCTCAGCTGCTGGAATTATAGGTGATGCCACCAGGCTTGGCAGTAAGAGCTGTCTTCTATTTTTATTATTTTATTTTTGAATTGTTTGATAGCATAGATATATGACACAAAGAAAATGCAGAGTAGACATTCTGTACAAATGTTTACTTAGTTAAATAATGGGAATTATACCTCATCAATAACACTTGTAGTTTCCTTCATTTGAGATGTGAATTGAAAAACAGTGAATGTTTTAATTTTGAAAAAGTTTATTACAATATAAGACACATTGCCATTAATTTTCTTGCTGCTTCAAACATACTTATTCCATTTTCTCACTACTTTCTGAAGCAATTCTGGACGTTCTCTTTAAAATTGTCATTAGTTGTGCAGTTGTGGTTACTTTGATATCTGAAATTGATTCAAAACATTTACCTTTCTTGGTCATTTTCACTTTGGGAAAGAGCAAATGTTATATGATGCCAGCTCCCGTGAATCAGGTGGAAGAGGACACATTGCAGTTTTGGGTTGGATGGCAGTTGGACGCAGTGTACTCTGTGTTTTTTATTACCCTGAAAGGCATTCACAAATGTGGGCTTCTAACTCTGCTTCAGAAAGTGGCAAGAATGATGGGATAAATATGTACAAAAGGAGGGGGAATATTTACAGCAGGATTAATGGCAATGTGTCTTCCACTATAATAATTTTTTAAAATTTAAGCCATCATCATCTTGTTCAATACATGGATTGAATAATGAGAGGAGAAATAATAATTCATAATCCACATCTTTAGTTCTTACATACACCAAGACCTGAGCTTGATGTTTAAAGAATATTATTTTATTTGATCTTAGCAACATATTTGAAAACTCTATTTCAAAGAGAAGGAAACAAAACCATAGGTGGTACCCTCACTTATCCACAGACAATTTTCCTACAAGTGATTGGAAATCATCTCCCTGTCCTCCCTATTGATTAAAATGCCCAGGCTTTGCTAGGAACAGTTGAAACACAAGCTTCTTACGAGGAAGTGATGACTGCTATTTTAAACTTCTTACTAAAAGCTGTACTCACAGCTTCTACCTATCACTGAGCATGCGATGTGGAATCAGTCTTGGGTTACCAAGTGATATAGAAATGATTCAGCGACTGGCTTACCTTGCAGTGAGGTGAGCACAAAGGAAAGAATGGGCTTATTGTGCAGACTTAATTGTAAAATAAGCATTGAACAAAATCGAAGGGGAACATTATTGACTTCAGTATTAGAAATACTAATCTCAAAATAAAAAACATACAAAAATACTTTAACATGCTGTTGTCATTCAAGTTAGAACCTGAGGAAAAAATGTTTAATATTTCTCACGACACTGAATACATTTGAACCTTTTTTTTTTTAACACCTAAATTTACTTTACCTACTTCTAAATAATGGATGGGAAGTGACTTTTAAAGTCACCAATATGTGAGTATAATTATTTAAAATGTTTAAAAAATTACATTCTTTGTAGACCCTAAGGCCATGTTTTAAATGCAAATGGAATATTTTTAGAAATTATACATCATTTTACTCTTTGAAAAGTTCCCATATTTCTTATTCTTCACTGTTGAAAATCCCCAGCTCCTCTCTCCCTGTCACCATCGTAGGATAAAAGAATTCTAGCAGCGAATTGGTCTTTCTTGAAGAATCCATTAAAGTTTAAGTTTGCGGATTGCATCAAGCAAGTAACGTGTTCATTTCCCCAGAGCAAATCACAACTCTTTTGTGTCACTTAATACATGAGGAAAAATGGGAAAAGAAAGAATCTGCATGAAAGGAATTTGGTAGTCAAATTTCATAGCAGCATGAAAGATGTTAGATAGTAAGTACTGTTTTGTTTTGTTTTATTCTCTTTAAAATAAAATTTTAAAAAAGATAGTATGTATGATGCTTAATGGAAACTACTGCTTCTAAATTCCAAGAAATGGTCTTTCAAAATAAAAATGCTGACAAAGATCATAAGGAAATATTCATAGCCTCTCTTATGAATATATTAGACAGTTTTTGGAAGTAAATTATGGGTTATCCTGGACTAAGGCACTTACTTTGTGTCTTTCAATCACTTTTATGCATAGGTTTCTTTTGGAGGAAAAAATAATACGATCAGACTTCTTGATGAAAATGTCCCAATGGTCTACTTTGGGAACATATATAAAGTGATTTCACATTTGAATAATATAGACAGTAAACTTGTACATCAGAAGAAAGGTTAGTGCCACTAACTAAGGAATGCAACTTGGATGTCCAAAAGGGTAATTCAATCAAGTCCTGAGTCTGTCTCTCAGCTTCTCAAACTCAGACACATGCTCATGTCATTTTCCTGGCACTGACCTGGATTAAGGATACTGAATCATACCTACAAATGTCTAAGAAATTGATACATTTTGCCAGAATGACAAACACAGAAACAAAAGCCTTTTGAATTCAACTGAGAAATAAAATTTTTGACGCAGGGTACCAGTAGCTATTGCACCACACAGCATTTCTCTAGATGCAAGTTGTATCAAAAGCAACATAAAGGGGCCCAGGTTTGTAGCACCAGAGTAAGGAGTTTGGTAACAACCATTCACATATTTAATGAGTCTCATTACCTGGTGAACTTCTTTCACAACAGAAACCCAGCTTGCTTCACAAGAAAAGATACTCCTGCCTTTGCTTGGATTGGATATCTGGAATTCCCTTTTATGAATGTCCTTATTTCAAAAATCTCTTTGTTTTCCATCACTCCTTCTGATTCACCCATTCCATTCTTACACATTTTACTCTCTTCAGTTATGTTTTACCTACCTAGATGTCATTTTCTGTCTTCCAGATCTTTGGGAAATATAATCAGATTAAAATACAAGTAGGATTGATAAATTTGAATAATGTTCAAAATAATGTTGACTTTGTCCAATATCTTAGTAACAATATCTTATAGGCCTTCTATGTTGTTCTGCACATGGGTTTATCTTGTTCAACATTTTTTCAAAATTTTTAATAAATATTCAAAAACCTGTATCTCCCATTTGTGAACCACAAACATTAAATATTGACAGAATATCATAACTCATAAGGAGAAAATGTATGAAAATAAACTTGCATATTCAGCAAGGTCTTTTAAATGCCTTCTGCGGCTAGGAATGATTCTGTCCAGTGAAGATGAGAGGAGTGAACAAATACAATCCTAACCTCATGGAGTTCACATTATAGAGGGAAAACAATTACATTCAAGAGAACAAAAATAAAAATAATACAAATGAATGAGAAATCCTGTCATGTAAGATAATCCAAGGTAGGAAATGAGAAATGTTGGGAAATATTCTACTAGATAGGATAACAACAAACAAGACCAATGGGAGAATTATTGGAAAGGTAGGCCTTACCACAACCTTAGAAAAGAGTTCTGGTCACAGAGCACTTGACTTCTTTCAGTTAGCTTGACTTAGATGCAATAATATGAAGTAGAATAGTCACCAAAGATAAGGTTGATCTCAAAGAAGATTCCATCATTCTAAATAGTTATGAAATCTAATAAGCAATCATCATGACAGTCTGTTAAAAAAAATTACATTGAAATATTAGGCATTCAGACTGCTCCAACCAAAGCTAACATCTTACCAGAGCTAATAGAAGGAATAGGAGGGTGGGGAAGGAGGAGAAGAAGAACAGGAAAAAGTAGAGGAAGGAGAAGGAGGAGGAGAAAGAGGAAGAAGATGAGGAAAAAGGAGAAGGAGGAGGAAGAGAAGGAGAAGGAGAAAGAGAAGAAGAGGAGGAGGCAGCAGAAGTGATGGAGAGGGAGGACGGAGGGAGAAGAGGAGTGTGGGAGCCTCTTGTGAAACTCTAAGTGTTTAGACACCTTTTCCTTTACTTCTTCATCATATTTATTTATTGCCAAGTAGACATATTAATAATATATTATCCCATGTATTACAACAATTAATTGGAATATGAATAGAGAACTTAAAACAATGCATGATGAATAATAATTTATTGCAAAATGGCCTCAATTCACCAACTTTCTATGTACTTATACTAATTTTTCATGTGACTGTTTAGCTCTTTCCACAAAGCAGAGACACTTCTTTCTCTTTGTATCTGATGTGGTCTTTGGATTTGACTTGCAACAGAATGTGGCAGAAGTGATCGAAAAGTAGACGCAAGCCTAGACTTCGAGACATCTTGTACTCTTTGGTTTTCTTTTGAAACACTTCCTCCACTACCAGGCGCATTGGTGGTTAAGGAGCGATCACGAAGAAGAGAGAAAAGTCGATCACTCACCAAGGCTTTGATCAGTCAATAAGAAGCCCATTTTCAGTTGACCATATGTGCACAGGCATGAGTAGTCCAGGCAGCCTAGAGCTGTGCCAATTCTCACTCAGATTCATGTGCTTCCCAACCACTCTGCAGGCTCCAAGAAATACTTGATTGTCGTTCAACTCTTCTTTAAACACAATAAGTATTAGGGTGTTCCTTACATGTTAGAGACCCATCATCTTTATTATTATCCTGCTCCAAATATATAAAGCTACTGGAGTTTGCTTAACGTATTGTAAGGTATATATACCAAGAAATTAACCACAGGAACAAAATATGTGATGGGAGATTATCACTTATTAATATATTCTGTTGGTTTATAGTAGAGTTGGAAATGATTACCTAACCCTATAATATATTAAGCAGATATTTACAAGATTATGGATTGGACAAATTCCTGTACACATAAAACTTTTATCCAGGTTTTGAAAGCAAGTGACTTTTTTTTTTATACCAGGGATCAAACTCAAGACCTCATGCTTGCCAGGCAGGTGTTTGTGCCACAGAGCTACATTTTGGAGTTCAAGTATGTTGTCAAGAAACGTGTGTGAAGGATCTTCCTGTGTTCTATGGACCTTCACACATGTTGTCCCTTAACAAAAATACTATGCAGTACTTTGACAATTGGTTGGATATGATTACATAAGTCTTATTCCCAATGTATGTCTTTCAAAAAAAAAAAAGAAAAGTGAGCCCTGTTAAAGTTACCAAAGTGTAAATCCAAGAGCAATTCAAATATTCTTTTGTCCATTAATTTCACTTTGATAAAGTTCTCACTTTCTTAAAGATAAGCAATTAGAGAAAGAAATTGAACAACAAAAGTCAATGAAAATTAAAAATAGGGAAAGAGCTTAAAGTTAAAGAAGAGGTGGTTCCTAGAAAGCCTAAAATGCAGTAACCAAGTATTTTGATTTTTTAGTTACATTTTCCTTCCTTTCTGTGTTTATCATGAATTAGTTTAAGAATAAGAACACAAGTTTAAAGTGCATATCTATGTTTTATATAGATCTTGCTTTGTGAATATTTCTTGAGTCAAGTTTCTGAGCTATAAGTTACAGAAATTGCCTCCTGGTTGATTCATGTAAGGTGTTTATTGTTTGGCCATTGCCTGTCTCTGAGGGCAGGGAAGTCTCCATGTTGTTGGATTCACTTTGTGTGAGACTCCTCAGATTTTGGCTCTGAATAAGTTCCAAGGATTTTCTCATTTTTGCATCATTGCTGAACATTCAGCAACTCAAATGGAAGTGTCCAATTACGTGACTAATTTGCATGCCTACAGCAGAACAACTTGGGGAGTTTATGCTTCTCATATTGGAGGCAGGTTATGCCTCCTATCAATTTCTAATAATAAAGAATTTCTAGAAAATGGGCTGAGGATTTGGATCCTGGCAACCAAACAGGCAGAAAAATAAATAAATAAATAAATAAATAAATAAATAGAGAAACAAAAAGGCATGTCTTTTTAAAGGTGATATTTTTATCATGGTACATGGTATACATTTGTATTTGTAAAACTTTATTCAATAGCAACAAAGAATTTAATTTTTAAAAGTTAACAAAATGATGCCATGATGCTATAATCAAAGTCACACCTGCCTATAATCTGTATCTATACACACAATAATGCACATAGTGTAATTGCATAGTCACTGGCATACATATTTCTTAGAAGTTGTTAATACCGAATGTCAGAGTTTGTTTTCAGTATTGCTGTAATTCAAATCCCAGTGGTCACTCTGACATTCAAGAAAAGAGAATTGCTCTTCATTGTGGATGAACGGAATGTGTCTTTCTGTCTGGTGGAGTGGGTTTTATCAGAGAGACCAGCCAAAGGAATTACATGTTTTTGCTTCTCATTTTCTGAAAGGAGCTAAGTCAAATGGTTTAGTAACTAATGCCAAGTGACCCTGATAAATACAGTCTTCCCTGCTTCTGAAGGTATTTAAAATCTCCTGGAGCCCTCTCTCCAAATGCTAGTAATAGGACTTATTTCCAGATAAAAATATACATCATGAATTTAATTCAAAGAGAGAGGAGATATCAGGCTTTTTTCAGTATTTAGTCTGTGTTAGCACTTTTCACGTTTTCATTGTTTGAGTCCAACACTCGTCTTTAGGTATTTTGTTTGTGTGAAAGATAATAATGAAGTTCACAAAACAAGGTACTTTTAAGGCAGAATTATACAGCTCTATGCAATCTTTTACAGCTGCCCGCTAGAAAGACCATGTTTTATTGAATGGGGTGACAGGCAACTAAAATCCAGAGTTTATATGCAGACGTTATTCCGGCTGTTGCGTTTGTCTCACATGCCCTTACCCTCTCTCTCTGGACAGTCATGGCTGACAGTTGAACAAAAGGCTTCCACAGTGGAGAAAACCTCACTGCTTTAAGTTTTATCAACTTTTCCAAACACCATTTATCCCCTCTACAAGTGACAACTGGAGAGGGGGGAAGAGACAGAGAAGGAACAAACCCCAAGGATGAATGTGCGGGTGAGGTGGTATCTCAGCCAGGCTGCTGTGCAGCAAGGAGTGTGCCCTTGAATTCCCAGGACTCCATTGCCATTGCCACCTCCACTAGTTTGTCAAAGTGTGAAAAGTGACCACAGACAAAACTTTAAACTGTTTTGTACCTGGGTTCCCTCAACTGATTATGGAAACAGTGGCACATTTCAAATGCATAGCACAGCACATAGGACATGAACCCTCAATGCATTTTAACTGGGATATAGTGATATTGTTGTTACTTTTACCACATCTACTAGCTATGAGCAGAGACAGGTCAAACAATCCAACAGAGACAAATGGATTTCTTTATTCACCACTAAATGAACAACAACAATTCCAAAATTGTGCCCCTAGAAAGAAATGTGTATAAACCACCATTAACTCCTACCCTAATGACTTCAGAAATAAACATTTTCAATAATGGAAAGTAAGTTCAAGTATCATGCTAGCAAAACTGTCAACAAGTGCTCATAATTGCATCCTCTAGGTAATTGCAAATGCTGTTATTACACTAATGACATACAAAATTCCCAGAGAAACTGGGATTCTGGTAGCAGCTGCACATACTATCAGCTGTCTTTGTTGTGTCTTCAGCTGGAAGTGGGATCTTCATATTTTATTGCACTTTTGTGATAAATGTGATTTTTTCATATCAAAGAGAGGATTTTAAAATGAAACCATTAATTATTAAAACATAATAGAAATCTATGTGAGGTTAACGCTAAGTAAGAAAACATTGCAGGAATCACAATCCTGTGTTCCTCTAACACATTGTAACTTCTACCTGGGTAGATTTCTATGTTAGTTGCTCACTAAAGTTCTACATTTGAATGAGTAAAATGTGTCTCAAAAAATCATATCGATAATAAGTTCTCAATTCAGTCTCCTCCCCTCCAAACCTGCTGTCGTCCTCAAACTGGCACATGGGAACTGCCTGTCCCCAGCTGCTGTGGCTAGTTTCATGTCACTGTTTTTCTTCACATTCATTTCCTGTTGATCACCTATACTTCTGGCTTTACCTTCAAAGATATATTCAGAGCTCACCACTTATATCCAGTGTAGGACAAAGAGCCATATTATTAAAATAATAGCAGCAATATTAACAAGTAGCTGACAATGTCATATGTGCCTAGTACTCACCTATGTAAAATACAGGTAAAATGATTTATTGTATTCTCATGCCATGACAAACAGGACCTGTTATTCCTGGCCAGCATATGAGAAAACAGGCACAGTGAGAGGAAGTAATTTGCCAGAAAAATGGATGAACTTCTCTCTCTGCTCCTACCTCCACTGCCCAGGTCTGTTCTCAACACACAGCCGGATGTCACAGCATGCTAGCTCTTCCTTCACACCTTCCAAAGGCTTCTCATACACCAGAAGGCAAACCCAGCCATAGAAGGCAGCCACAACACTGAATCAAATCTACTCTTCTTCACCCACTTCGCCAGATCCCACTCTGAGCCAGCCACATCACTAGAGACCTTCTGGAACATTCTGGTCAACTCTGCCTCAACTCATACATAGCTATTTTCTCTGTCATCTCCCTCTTGTCCTCCAGGTCTACTTAAGAACTGTCTTCTCATTGAACCCTGCCCTGGCTGCTCTATTTAAATGTCTATCTGTTCTCACCACAACATTTTGAATCCAAATGTCCTGATTTTTTCTTCCCTAGCAACTGCTATCTTCTAGCATGCTAGATGTTTCACTTCTCTGTTTTGTTTAATGTCTCACCTTCCACCCATCACAAAAGGCCACTTTTTGGGCTCCATTGTTATATTTGTACAGCCTAGAACAGTGCTGGAACACAGAACACAGTACATGGTTAATACATACTTGCTGAATAGAATGAATAAATACAAGTAAAGTACATTTTACAAAACAAAATAAAACAAAACAATTATGCAGCCTAAAAAACTATGTATGTAAAAGTTTAGTTTATGTAAGTGAAGCCATGCTGCAACACGTAAAGAATGGGCCAGTGACTTGTATGTATTAGTTTTATTTGGGGTCTACCTCTGCTTGAGTTTCAATCGATCTTCT
Organism: Cuniculus paca; assembly: GCA_004365215.1. Lineage (NCBI taxonomy): Eukaryota > Metazoa > Chordata > Mammalia > Rodentia > Cuniculidae > Cuniculus > Cuniculus paca. Next base: position 49,832 of record RJWT010000927.1, read on the forward strand.
CCAAAATCCAGGTGTTAGCATCATGATCTTGAAAGACAGGCTTTTTAAGAGGCCAGTAGGCCATGCGAGCTCCCCCCTTATGAATGGGAACAAGGACCTTAAATAAGAGACCTCTGCAACATTGATCTGGAGGGCTGATCCTTGGCGACAAAGCCTTCCACTGTACACACCAGACACCACTGCCTTGTTCTTGAACCCCCAACCTCCAGAAATGTGACAAGGAAATTCATGCTCTCTCTAAGTAGCCACTTTCCTGTATTTTGTCTTTGGCAGTTCCATGGATCTTTAACTTACCTTCTGTCTTCCTGCTCCATCTCTTTACTTTTAAGGCATTTGAATGTTTTGGATTTGTCTTTTGTTCTTCAAGAGCTGTCTTTCATTTCAATATTAATCTAATTTTGCTGCACAAAAATCAGTTACAAATACCATTTCATCCAAAGAAATTCACCAGAGACCCTTTCCACCCCCGACCTGACCTTCATAATCTGTAAATTGGAGGCTTGCCTCTAAATAATCAAGGAACAACTAAAGTTTGAATTCACCTTCTCCCAGCAGGCTTCTGAAATACGAGTCTATTCAACCCCAATTTCCCATTTGTATCATCTTTTTCTACAATTCCATATCTTTAGACCCTTAGCTCTCCTGTAATTACTTCTGCCCTGCCAAAAAGTGACTTCTGCTAATGTGATTTTCTTTAAAATGTACTCAAGTTAAAATTGTACCTAACATTTGAAGGTAGGTTTTCATTTTCGAAGTCCAATGCATAAATTTGCTTTATTTTATAAGCTTGCAGTATCAATGTTTGATAAAGTGCCACACACATATTGAATAGAATCTTGTTCTAACTTTACAAAATCTCTTACACTGAGACAACATGGTGGGCCCATAGAAAAATCAAAGTAAATGAAATTTATTCTGCTTTTGAAAAACATTTTGACAAACCATTGGAAATGTAAACTTTCAATTTAGACTTTTCTCATATATTTATTTGTCATATTCGTAAGACCACTTTTAAAGATCATCTGTACATATTACCCTTAATTGTCTTTTGAAATGAAGTTAAACTGAACTACAATATTGTGTCTTAAAGTTTACCAATGTCTGAATTTACCAGGGTTGTTCATTTCTCATCTTTAGGATGGATAGTTTTGTATTGGATTCATTTTATCAGTACTTTATACCATATTAAGTTAAGATATTTGTTACTTTAGAGAGTTTCTATCACTATTTCCAATATAAGAAATTAAAATCTAAATAAATAGATTATTAAATGGATATTTAAAGTGGTATTGCCTTTAGTTCCCATATTAGCTAATTATATCCATAATTTTTTTTTATTTTTTAGAAGTAGGGCTTGAACACTAGGACATTCTATCACTGAGCTACATCTCAGCCTCTTTCCTTTTTTTTTTTTATTTGTTTTACTTTTACTTTTAGTTTGAGACAAAAGTTATATTAAATTACCCAGGATGTACTGACACTTTTGATCCTGTTTCCTTAACCTCCCAAGCAACTGGCATAACAGACATGCAGCACCATACTTGGCCAGAATTATTATTATTATGAAAATAGTATATCCAGAATCTCATTATAATTATGGCATTATCTGAGAGAAAAACATAGCTTTGAAAAAATAACTCCGTTCTTCTGCTTATTTCTTACTCATAGTTCTTTAGAAAATATTATTATATGTAGTGCTTAGAAATTATACTATCAAATGAAATGTAATGTTGAGATTGAACTAACATATCTATGACATGTAACACCCATAAATTGGTATGACTGCTTTACCCCATGGCTTAAATCACTGAGGTCTAATTAGAGATAAAGTAAACATAGGATAGTGTTTATTTATTTGGTAGGAAATGATGTAATCAATTATAATATAGGTTTAGATTTTAGCTAAAACTAGTTGATCAACAAAAGATATTTTATATTAGTCTATTTTACTTGCTACTTTATTATTTAAATGCTTCATCACTTGTTGTGATCAAAATATGTCTATCTTTATAGGATAGTAGTGGAAACTGGCATTGGATGAGATATTATGAGTTAACAATTTTACATTTATTTGCTATACTGAGTTTAGGAGTGACACTATTTTGATTTCTTGTAGATTTTCAGTGTCTTTTCATGGGAGAAGAGCCAAAATAAGACATTCCACTATTTAACTAAAGTTTCAAACTCTTCTTGGAGTTATGGGAACCAGAAGAATAATGTTTAATGTGTGTAATGGTTGATATATTGTGTCAACATGAGAAGTTTAGAAGTTTAACTAAGAGACTCAGCAGGGAGCCAGGGTTCTTACTTTGTAAAAATCCTTATCCTGTGCAAGAGGAGGGCACCAGATGATGTGAGTGCTACACCTGCTCAGGTCGGGGGAGTTTCCTGCTTACAATATAAGGGAGGAAAAGAGGCTTGTCTCTCCAGCCACACAGCTTGTTTTGCTCTTGCTGTTTTTGCTGTCTTCTGCTGCCTTGAAGTGTTGCCCTTGTGCCATGCTACCCTGCCTTGGAGCTAGCTGAGTATGGACTGAAACTTCTACAAATTGTGAGCTAAATAAACCTTTCTTGCCTTAATTTTGGATGACGGGCATTTTGTCCCAGTAACAAGAGAAAAGTAACCAAGACAGTGTGTATTTAGGTTAATAATTCTGAGGGTCTGATATTCTGTCTGTTCAATATTTTGAAGATTAAGATTCATAATAATGTAGAAGCAAGAAAGGAAGACGATTAAGAGCCAAGAAGGTGTTCAATGTAGTCTTTCAGTTGGGGAAACATTAGTGTAAAAAAGAAGCCTAATCACACTGATTGCAGGAAGGTTTATGATAATGACACCAGGCTTTACAGATTTTGGATCTGGGAAGCAAAGAGATGGCAGGACCAAGGCCACAGCACAGTCATACCTTCCCCTTTCCTAGTCCATGGAAAACACCTTTGCTTCTATTTCTGCTTGTCTCTGTAGATAGATGTTTCACCTGTTCATAGAAAGGCATAGTATGCAAAGAGGCCTCCCAGCCAGCATCCTCCTAGACTTCTAGGGCCAGGGAAGATGCCCGCTGAAAAGCCAGGCTGTGGATCTTTGAGTCCAAGTTTCCAAAACTGAGACACTGATTAGTGCAGGAGTTGTTGGCTAAGTTTTTGTTTGAAAGTTTTATTTTTATTTTTTTCTTCATATACGTATGAACTGTAGTTTGTAATAATACTGTGAATTTAATTTGCATTTCCTTCAAGGATGATTATACTGATGATCTTTTCAGTTGCTTAATTATACAAGAAGTTTCTGTTTAGTTCATGTCTTTTGCCCAATTCTAATTGAATTTGGTTTTGGTGTTGAACTTTTGGGTTGTGTGATTTAGCTTCACATGTTGCTATCATGGATTGATTGCTGTGCCCAGCCAGTGTTGTGTCATATGTTGAGACTGCAATCGCTAGTGTGGTTGTTTTTGCAGATGATGTTCTAAGGAAGCAATTAAGGTGAAATAAAGTCTTAACAATGAGGCCCAAAATAGTTAGCACCCGTGTTCTTGTAAGAAGGGACACTCACTCCAGAAAGCCAGCTCACATGTGCATGTATGGGCTTGGTCTCCTCTCCTTTCCTCTCCTCTCCTTTTTTCTCTTCTCCTGTCCCTTCCCCTCCCCTCCCCTCCCTCATCCCCTTCTCTCTTTCCCTTTTCCCCTTTCCCTCTTGCAAGCACAAATAAGAATGGCCATATAATAGCAAAACTAGAAGATGAGCCTCATAAAACAAACCATGAAATGTTTCTGCCCTTTCCATTTTCTAAAAAAGATTTGTGCAGAATTAATGTGAATTCTATTTCAAATGTTATGTTGAATTCTCTGGTAAAATCATTGTAGCCTGCAGGTTTTTCTCATTGAGTTTTGAATTATGAATTAAGCCTTCCTAAAACTTATGAGACTATTTAAATAATCTATTTTATGTTGAAAGAGTTGCCATAGTCTGTGTGTTTTGAGAAACTTGTCTGTTTCATCTAAACTATAAGATTCCTTTGTCATCACATCATGATGTACTCTGTCTTTCAAAGATTTTAGGCTTTGTGGTGATGTCTACTTTACCCGTGACATTGGTGATCTTGTTCTCTGTTTTAATTTTCATCAGTTATACTAATGCTTATCATTTTTTTTCCTTCTTGGTTCATATTGGATAAATTTATTTATTTATTTAAAAGAAAAAAAACAGAAAAGAAAAACAAGAAGCAAAACAGACAAATAACAACAACAAACCCAAAACAATAGCAATATAGGCTTTGAAAACAAGATGATAGAAATTTAATAATGGTTGTTATATTGCATATTATTATCTTCAAAAAATTTGTGTAGATTACCAGATAGAGACATGCAAAATTGATCTAATCATATGTGTATTAACTGTTCTTTTCCAAGAACTGATAGAATTAGCAGTGTAGTCATCTTAGTTATCTTATGTATACATATACATATATATATATACATAAATTTTGTATCTTTTTCCTTTTCCCTTCATTTTTTCTTCCTTTTCCCTATCCCAATTACTGTCCCCTTTGAGCAGTTTTTACCCTTACACAATATTGTAGATTTTAGATCTTATTTCATATTGAAAAACCACTTTTTATTTAACTATACTTGTTAATTTTCTGTTTATAATATTAATATGTTTTTATATGCAAGATTAATTCACAATTGGAAGAACATAATTTGCTTGCTATTGCTGATTCTTATCTAAATCCATTAATTCATTAGATGCTGTAAAATAATCATATTCTAGTTTCATCATTCCTTATTTATTTATTAGCAAAATATTTCCTATAGAAAATGTTCCCTCATCAACTATTTAATTAACCCTTGTAGCCTAAAAAAGAGATCTTTCTCACTTTTTTAAAGTGAGTGTGATGTGTGGGTGTAATATGACTTAGGTAACATGACTTATTTAACAAGTCTACTTTTCTGGATATCTGGACTATTTATTTCCTTTTATTTTCTATTAATAATAATTCAATGTAGACTTGTCCAAACTACCTTTTGTGTTTTACTTAATTAGTTATGGCTTAGAGTTATAGAAGTTGTGATTGCCAGGTCAAAGATGAACACATCATGGTCTTTATGGAATTGTCTGCCTCCCCTCCCTGTGAGACATACAATATCCTATTTCAGATATGACAGTCATAGTGAAAGACATCTGTAATGGCTGATACATTGTGTCAACTTGGTAAGTCTAGAAGTTTAACTAGGTAACTCAGCAGTTCTACATCCTGGAGTGTGGAGCACATGCACTTATTAGGATGCTGTTCATTGTGTCAAT